>PVKC010018311.1:12500-19701 GCA_004027635.1 Crocidura indochinensis
GCGTCCCATATGGTTCCCCAGCCTGGAGAGCATAGCCAGGAGTAACATCTGAGCGTCACTAGGTGCAGCCAGAAAAAAACGAACAAACAAACAAACAAAACAAAAAACAGGCTTTTTCTAGACCCACCTGAAATATAAAGTATGGATTTCAATATAGTTTAGAATAGTATAGTTTTAGTTTAGTATAGTATGAATTTGAGATAATAATAGTTAATGTAAAGTCATGACTTGCTAAACATGTTGTGTCCCATTGAGCTGCCCCGTTTCATTCATGGGTTATAAAGTTCCTGGGACCGAGCATGAAAAAAATTGCTGCCATATTTTTTTTTTGACCTCTAGGCTCAGAATGCAACCTGAGGTGCAAATTTATGATAATTGTAGCTTCAGAGACAGGGCCTAATGCCTCAAGAAGTGGATTGAGAACAAATGTTCCTTTTCTCTCTGTGTAGCAGCTGATATTGGTTCATGATAACTTTTAGCCCCTACCAATATTTTCTGTTACACCAATAGCAAGTACTGTTAAACTTGCCAATTCGCTTATTCATGCCTGACATTTTCTTTTGATAGAACCTTCTAGGATAGGATTAGTCAGTTTAGCAGTTTTTATTTACCACTATAAATAAATATTTTTAAATTTCTATTTTAATCATTTCTTTTTCACACAATGTATATTCTATCCATTTAACATGGTCTACATTTATTCTCAATAGAAAGGAGCTTGTTAGTAGAACTATAAAAATGATTGCTTCTGAAGAATAGCAGCAATACCAAAATTTGATAAAACAAAAATATTTCAGTGTGTTGAAATATTAGATACAAAACATATCTAAAATTGGATAATTTAAAATTATATGTCATAAACATGTTATTGTAACTTTATAAAGTTCTCCATATATGTTGTTTGCTATATATTTTATTTAAATTTTATTACCTTCAATGCTGTATGATAAATTATAATTTAAGTCTACAATGACTAAATAAATATTAGTAGCAAGTTGTATCTAAGTCATCATAAAAATGTGATACATTATCCTTATTTATGGGATAGAAAACAAAGCAAAGAAGTTAATTTGCATGTGAAAAATAATACAGTTCCAAAACAATAAAGGCAATTTGAATTAATAAACATAAGCAACAAACTTTCCTTATACTATTTCGCAAATTTTAGACTTTTAGATGCCTCAGAATTCCAATGAGAGTCTTTGAAACCTACATAGAGATCCTCACCCCAGTTTCTGATACAGAAGAACTTTGTGGGACCCTGAGTGCATACATTCTACTATACTCCTAGATCATACTGTTTAGAGAGAGGTTTTTGAGAACCACAATTCTATATTAAGGAGTCCCTGATACATAGAGGAAATGAGAAAAATAAGCAGCACAATCTCCTCACAAAATCTCAGAATCAGGTTCCTGGTAGTTAGAAAAGCTAAATTCCTATAATGCCTTAATTTGAATTCTTTCTGTACTACCTGCAACATGAATATACATTTATACTTCAATATTGCAGATAAAACTAAGAATTGTTTTTACTACAAACAATAGTTAAGAGACTTAAAAGAAAAAATATTCATGAAGTAAAAAGCTGAGTTTTGTCTATACTATATACTCAATGTTACAATGATTATTATGATAACTTAAAAATCTGCTTAAGATTCCAGAGTGCTAAACTTATTAAGACATTGATTTATATAACTGTCATTTTCTGACCAAAAAGACACAAATACATTGACAGTTACAATTTTCTAAAACTAAATTAAAAAAACAATCTATGACATAATTTTTGTGTAACTATACCTAAAAGTATCAAACTAAATATTATTAAGCTATGAACCATATTTTAAGTGGCTAAGACTTATATTGATCTCACATAAATCATGTTGGCATAGCATAGAAATAAATCATAAATCTGAGAACAAGCTGAAGAAGTTGGGATAGGAGGTTCTAGACACTTTGCTTAAGATGATTTAGCTTCTATAAGGTTCAAACTCTAAAACAATGGATAAGCAGTGTGTGTATGTGCTCAAGCCTTTGTCTGATATATTAGATGTTATATATCATACTAACATATCAAAAAAACCTAGATCATAGCTGATTGGTCATTAAGCACTATAACAATGCAGATGATTTCTAAAATCTGAGTAGTATAAGAACTAGGGTTTCAAATTTTAAGTTCTATTTGGTGAATTTATAAACCAACTTTTTAAATTTTTATTTATTTATTTATTTATTTATTTTGGTTTTTGGGTTATACCCGGTAGCTCTCAGGGGTTACTCCTGACTCTACACTCAGAAATCGTTCCTGATAGGCTCGGGGGACCATATGGAATGCCGGTATTCGAACCACCATTGGTCCTGAGTTGGCCGCTTGCAAGGCAAATGCCCTACCACTATGATATCTCTCAGGCCCCAAAACCAACTATTTTTTTAAAGCAAAATACAAGGCTTAATTCTCTTAATATGTATGATGTAAATGGCAGCATGAGTCCTTTAATATAAACCTAATTGAGTAGAATGGTGGTAAAGATAACATGTGAGGGAATTCAGAGTGAGAAAAGCTGGAACCATTTCTACCACAGAAAAAATACTATGGAAGAATGTATCTAGAACTCTCAGGGGCCGAAGAGATGGTGCTGTATGTAAGGTGTTTGCCTCATGTAAAGCCAACCCAGATTTGTCCCCAGAATTCCATACAGTTTCTTGATCTCACCTGGAATTTTTTCTCAGTACTTGGATAAGAGTCAGCCCAAACTACCACTTGGTGTGGCCAAGGAAACAAAAAACAAAAAAGAAACAAAGAACTCTTAGAAATTAGACTGAAGAGTATTAACAAAAGAAAGTGATGCTAATTAATTTTCAAAACAAATAGATTTAGAATATTTCCATTGCAAATATTCAAACACAAATAGAATATTTTAAGTTAGTGGATAGAAACACATATGTTTCTTACAAAAGAATTTTTGTAAAAAGTTCAGAAAGGCATTATTATCAAATATATATATTAATGGTCTATAAAAACTACTTTTATTCTATTATTAAAAAATAATTCCTAAAGAAGATAAATATGCCCCTTCATAGAAATTTGAATTTTTAATACATCTTATCACTCAAAATAAATCAGAATTGATCTATAAAATAATCTAAATATGTAATAACTTCCAATTTTATGAAATTTACATGATGTAATATAATAATCAATTTTTATAGAACATACAGTCTACAACTATTGACACTTTAGGATATATCAAACCTATTTTCAGTAGCTAGTAAATTATGTAATACTCAGATGGTCCTAGGAGAAAAAACTTGGGTCACTTTTACATAATAATACTTTAATATTTGTGCTGTCTCTTAGAGTGCCATAGTCATGAGTATTTACAGAATCTGAAACTCTGAAATGTCCCAAGAGTAGGAATGGAAGTTCTAAGGGCTTTTATAGGCTTCCTGTTGCTAAGGTAACCGCATCCTTGATATCCATGTGTTTGACATGTCACTCTCATTTTGTCTGACTCTAAGAAAGACAGCACTGGTGCATACATCAAAGAAACATAAAAAATAAAAACAATAGACAACAGAGACAGATTTTTCTTCAAGGTATCTTAAAATAATAAGCTCTCATGTTAATACAGCACTTCTTTCAGATCTACTGTGAAGTAAAATCACTTAGTGAGAAGTTTTTAGTATTGTATATCAGTATCCTAAAGATAAGATTAGACTATTATACACAGACACAATATACATAGGAACAAATTTATGCATTATCATCTTGAAATAATAAAACATGTTTCAAAAGCAAATAATGGTCAAATCAGTTTGCAGTCTACTCAATAAATGCAGCAAATTTTTACAGAAGTTATTTTAACTTTAAAAGCACATTTACTATATGTACGTAAATAGTAATAATAGTTTGCTGTTAATTCTTATCAATACAAAGTGGCTTAATAGAGAAACAATTTTTATTTGTATTTTTTTTTGTTTTGCAATACTGGAGATCACACACATTGCTTCACACATATGTAAATCATGTGCTCCAATGCTGAGTTATACATTAAATCACAATTAATCTATTAATCGCTTAGATCACTTATTTAAAGTTAAACTTGTCCTCTATTCAGTTTTCTTTTGAAAATGAAGTACTTTAGGATGAAGTAAATTAAAAGCATTTTAAAATAATTTCACAATGTTATTTATATATCATTTAAAAATTAGATTTTTTTCTCAAATTAAAATTAAACAATTGGATGACAACCAGAACCACTTCAGTGACAAACAAGTTAGTGCACCCATAGAAAAAAAAGACAAAAACTGGGTGGAGACACAGTTCCCTCCTTAGTAGCTGGAACACACTCCCCCACAGTTCAGAAAGACAAAACCTGGATAGAGGTAATCTCTGTTGCAGCAGAAAACCCTCCCACCTGCGACAAGCAGGTGAGCCCCACCCACCCAAAAGGACAAAAGCAGAAAAGCATGACCACTCTGCTCCTCTCCAGGCCTACAATTATCCTCTCCTCAATGTATAAAAGCACAACACATAGAAAACACCACACTGCAAAGGATACAAGGGGAGAGCAACACAAAACATCACCTTGTTTAGAGAATGCAGAGGGTAGCTCTGTGGACCCAATAAGTACCAGCCACCTACATAGCCTCATTGAGAAGAACTTTACAGAGGATATATGCAGAATGCTCAAAGAACTAAAAAAAATCTATGGAAAAAACAGAACCACCAACAAATAAGAAAACTTCAAACTGAAATATCAGGGTTAATAAAACTTGGAAATAAAATGAAAACTTCACTGAAAAACCTCACCAATAGAGTTAAGATGAGCTGCATACCAACTGCATACAAAAGATGGGGTTGGAAAAGCCTTTAGAAAATAATGACCATATGATGGGAAAAATCCTCAAAGAGTGTGAACAGATGAAAATAGAAGTCTAGGATAAATTCATTAGAAACAATATAAGGATCATAAGAATAACATAAGAAGCTGAAAAAACTTTTTCAAAAATCCCACAACAGAAGATATTATCATCACTTTATGGTGGAACTGATAGAGAAGTCTTTTTTAGTATCACTTATTTATGACAGAGGTGAGGGTTTGGGTTGCTTTTGTTTGTTTGTTTTACTGTTGTCATTGATTTAGTTCAATTTTGCATCACACCCAGTAGTACTCAGATTTTATTCCTGGCTCTGCACTCAGGGATCACTCTTGATAGGATTGGGAGACAGTATGTAAATCTTAGAGATGGAACCTGGGATCACTGTGTGCAAGGAAAATGTCCTACCAGCTGTACTATTGTTCTGGTCTCTTATTGTTTTTGCTTTTAAGCACCCTGATTTGCTATACTATTGATGACAGGATTTTATGCATACAATGTTCCAACCCACAGCCTCCACCAGAGTGTCCAATTCCCTCCTCCATTGTCTCAGAGTCCCTTCCCAACTCTCAACCCCCTTGGTAAACCCATTTCTGTAAACAAAAAACAAAAAATCTGGAATCCCAGAGGCCTAGGAAGAGAATTCCCATGAAGAATCAATATTCAAGGACAACATTGCAGATAAAATCCTAAAGCAAGTAACCAAACCCTGTATGCTAGAAGAGTATCAGAAAAACAGAAAGTCAGGGGAACACACCCCAAAATATATCCTAGTAATAATGATGAATACAACATATAGTGATAGAATACTAACTGCAACAAGATCAAAAAAAGAAAATTACATACAAAGAAGCATCCTTAAGATTTATAACATATTTGTCAAAAGTAATCCTGAAGGTCTGAAGACAAGTTTTGTCTGTAGTAACAAAACATAATGGTACGTTTCACCAATGCTACTTCACTCAGGCAGACTCACATTCAGGTTTGAAGAAAAAAATGACACTAAATCCCATGATAATCATCTTTCTCAAAGTCAATGCAATAAATACACAAGTTAAGAGACACAGTGGCAAAACACATCAAAATGTTGAATCCAATGTTTTGCTGCTGACAATCATCTGACTAGTTAGAGCAAATGTAGAAAGTTTGAGGTCAAAGTCAGAGGTTGGAGAACAATCATTCAGGCAAATAACAATCTTAAAGACTAGGGTGGCCACATTTATATCAAATGAAATAGACTTTAGATTATTAGAGACAGAGATGATAAAATTTATTAATAATCAAGCGATAGGTGTACAGGGAAGAAATCATACTACTAAACATAGATGCAACCAATGAGGTGCTAGAAAAATATTTAACACAATGGTTGACAGATTAGAAAAAACACATCAATAGCAACACAATAATAGTAGGCTTATTCACTGCCCTGTCACACATCAGTAGATTAACCAGGTGAAAACCTAACAAAAAGTACTGCCTCTGAAGGAAGAAATGGAAGAGAGTGGCTTAGTATAGTCATAATGCAGAGAAAATAGAAATGAATTATAGACAGAAATGAAGAAATAACCTTAACAGCTGTAATTAAGCACCTCACTCCTGAAAAAACAGTGGATAAGAGACAAAAATCAAAAAGGAAATCAAGAGATTCCTGAAAACAAACACAATAAAGACACAAATTATCAGAATTTATGAAACATATCAAAAGCTACACTAAGAAAAATTGTAACTTTGCAAGAACTCATCAGTAAAAACAAAGTTGACCTATATGAATAATTTATAGCACAACATAAACAATTGGTAAAAGATCTATAAAATGAACGAAAAGATGGGTAAATGGAAGGAAATAATAATGCTCTGACCAAAAATTTTTAATTGGAAGTGAAAACAAATTCTAATGAAAACAAGTGTTTCTTCTTTGAAAAAATAAACAAGAACTATATACCATTATCAAAGTACACAAAGAAAGCAAAAGAAATAAACTTAATATCCAATAAAAAATGAAAAGGTGAAAGATACTACAAACACTAAAGTAATTGAAAGGATAATCAGAGATTACTCTCTGCCACAACACTCTATGCCAAAAACCAAGTACACTTGGAAGGAAAAGATAAATTCTAGTACTCCCATAAACTCTCAACGTTGAGCTAAGATGATATAGACCTATTGAGAAAACTAAAATGGTAATCAAAGTCTTCCCAAAACAAAAGATGATCCAGATGGATTCACTAACAAATTATTTCAAACCTTTCAATAGAAACTACTGAAAATACTTTTTAGGCTCTTCCAAGAAGTTGAAGAAACAGAATATGAAGTTAACATCACC
>PVKC010018312.1:0-19702 GCA_004027635.1 Crocidura indochinensis
GGGTCTTGCGAGGGGTACTCGAAAGGAACCTACATGGACCATCCTAACAGTGAGACAGCGTGCAAGCCCTATAACGTGGAATTCGGCATAAGTGAGTACTCCTTCCTCCCAAGCAGCCTCTCCAGGGGTACCAGTGCCTGGGTGTGAGACCTCGGAGAGGGTGTCATACCTCTTTTCTGCTCTTGTTCCACCAGGCAGGAGCCATTGGCAGTGATGGCCACCGTGACCCGCCTTCCAGGATCAGCTGGTGACCTATCCCTTAACAGAAGACTTTGGATAAAGAATTAAATATCCTGGGGCCGGGCAGTGGTGCTGAAGGTAAGGTGCCTGCCTTACCTCCGCTAGCCTAGGACGGACCTCCGTTCGATCCCCCGGTTTCCCATATGGTCCCCCAAGCCAGGAGCGACTTCTGAGCACATATCGAGGAGTAACCCCTGAGCGTCTCCGGGTGTGGCCAAAAAACCAAAAAAAAAAAAAAATTAAATATCCTATGATTAAAGTAAAATCATATTAAAACAAAGAATTAAATATCTTTATTGAATTCTGTGGCCCACGATAAGCAATAAATTTCCCCTACTTTTGCATATGAATGTCCATGATGACAATTTTTTCTTAAATGTCTCTTCCCAGTTAAGCTTATTGTGTTTTTATTTCCCTTATACTTACAGAATATTCTGCTTGTAGGCTCCCTTGCTTAACAACTCAGCTACAATTACATGACAGTCCTTTGCCAGGAGCTGATTTAGTAATCCCATTATTTCATGTTGTTCTTCAGCTCAGGTTTTTTTTTTTTCTTTTTGGATTTTCGGTCATACCTGGCTGCGCTCAGAGGTTACTTCTGGCTCTGTGGCAGTATTCGAACCACCGTCGTTCTCATGCAAGGAAAACACCCTACCTCCATGCTATCTCCAGCTCCTTAGACTCAGTATTAACATAAGAAACAGCCCAGAGCTGTGGCATGGTGCGGGAAGAGGGTGGCCGGGTAGGGAGCGGGGTCCAAGTGCTCCTCATGGATCTGCCTTCACCCACCTAGACATGTGATGGTACCATGAGCTGGGCTAGGCTGCTTCCTGAAGGGGGAAAAGGAGTGAGGCCCCTTTTCTGGAAACTTCTTCTGGTTCGTTTGCTACAATTGCAGGTCCCTTCTAAGAAAGAAACTTTCCAGTGGTATCACTGGAATCTCCAGGAGTCACAGTTCTCCGGACTGCATCAGTGCATGTGTGTCTGAGTCTGTATGTCTGTAAGTGTCTGTGTCTGTATGTCTTTGTGTGTCTGAGCGTGTGTGGTCTCCCTGTGCTTATCTGCATGCGTGAGTCTGTAGGTGGAGGAGACTGAATCTGTCTGGGCCACAGGTGCCTGGCTCCCACTTCCACAGGGACACTCAGAAGATTTTCACAATTTCCCTTTCAGCGCAGCAAGGAGGGCGCTATCCTCACACATGACCTAGCTGAGTTCAACCCTGACACTCCTTGAGGTCCCCAGGCCCCTCTCGGGGAGATCCCTGAGTGCAGAGCCTGGAGAGAGCTCTGGGTACCACTGGGTGCCAAAAATAACGGTTTTTGCCCTTGAAGCAGATAAACAGCACCCAGGAAGGGAAAAGACCCAGACAGGGAAAAGAGGGACCCCTATTCTGCCTTTTATGGCTTACAACGAAAGAGAACAAAGGCGATACAAACTTTGTTGATATAAAATATCGAGTCCTGGGGCCAAAGCGGTGGTGTGGAGCGATAAGGCATCTGCCTTGCTGGCGCTAGCCTAGGACAGACTGCAGTTCACTCCCCCAGAATCCCATGTGGCCCCCACAAGCCAGGAGCGATTTCTGAGCACATAGCCAAGAGTAATCCCTGAGCATCACCGGGTGTGGCCCCCAAAACAAACAAAAAAATAGAGTCCTAGTGTGTGAGGTGAGGCCTTTCTTGCCTCAGCCTGACACCAGCACCTTCATTCCCTTCGACTGGCAGGTCTATAGGTTGCAGGTAAACGCTGAGAAATGATCCACGGGCAGTCTGTTGAATTTTCAGGAGAGATCCTGCTTTATCTCAAGGCCCTCACCACCAGGTGCATTTCTCCTCCCTTAGCTGCCCCCCTGCATCCTCGTGCCTCTGCAGACCCTCCCAGTAGTGTGTGGGTTGGCCATCCAGGGAAGAGTAACACGGTATTGGGGCAGGGTAGCATTTCTGGTTTTTTTTTGTCTTAAAAAAAGAAAAAAGTGAGAAAAGATTTCCTGTTCTCCGTCAAAGGTGGGAACTCAAATATAACCCAGAGCAACACAGTTTAAAGTCTACACAATTAAAATATCAGCCTTACCCATAGACAAAACTTGTGTGCAGTTACACTTGTAGTTTGAGAATTCTTCACACTATTTCACCATAAGATTGATTTTACTTCAATTTCGAAGTGTGTATTTTATCCAGACACTCAATCTTTTAACTTCGTCTAGTTTTGAAAAATGTTGCTAGATTTTCTTAGATCTGACAGGACCAAATTGTCCTCTATTATACCTGTTAAAGACATCTAAATCATTTTTGCATTTTAGATCTTGGGACCAACAGTCAATTTAACACCTGCCGACAACTGTTATGAAATGTAATTATCTCAACAATATCAACAATATCAAACACTCACAAAATTAATATTCTCTAAAAAGGCTAACCACAATATTTTTACACTTTTGTTTTTACTTGTTTGGATCCTTTAAAGTCAGAAAGTTTAAAACGCTTGTAGCTTGTTGGCTTTAATTTCAAATGACTCAAGGTTTTCTTTGCTTAATTATTTACTCTTTGGAATTTGGACAATACATCAATGTAAATAGTTGTTCTTGCTCAAAAAATTCTGAGGGGCAGGAGGTAGAAAAGGGCCACTTTTTCCCACCCAGAGCACCAAGGTGGTCAAAGGCTAGATTAACACCCCCAGGTTCTCTCATTTTTGTCTAGTTCCCCTGCCTGCATTTCCTTGCAAATACTTACAGTAACTTGTCACTTGCTTAGGGACTGGAGAAGGAGCGAGGTCTCCTACTTTTCTGGGCTTTCATTCTCCCACAGGGCCCAAACCCCATTCTGAAGTACCAGTCGGGCTCTCTTGGTACTGCCTGCTTCAGAGGCCAGGACTCCCCCACTCCATGGAAGGGGAGGGCAGGTTGCAGGTGAGGGTGCTCTCTCGACTTCTTCGGCCACCCTCTGGCTTTGGCAGGCTGCAGCTTCTCACCCACCAGCCTCAAAGGCGCTTCCCTCGGCCTCTGTGGCGGTGGGCTCAGAAACACAGAGAACATAGCTTGTGACAAGAGGTAGACAAACAGGGAGATTAGGCTAGTCTAGCTCACTAGAATGGCATGCATGATGACCTAAGGCCTTTTCCTTTTCTTCGCTTCTGATCTTGCTGAACAGATTTCACCATTCTCAGGGGAACCAAAGAGTTCAGGGGTGTTCCCCGAGCACTCTGCTAGGAGCTCACTAGAGTGTTGTCTGAGCTCATAAACAGCTCTAGTGATGTGCCTCCTTAGTCAGGCCTCTTGGTCCAACACAGACAACCCCTGACAGTCAGGCCTTTAGATCAAAGACAGGCCACCCTTGACAATGCAGAGAAAGTGACACCCCCTTCAGTCAGGCCTTTCGGTCCCAAGATGCCACTAGTTAGTCAGGCCCCTCGATTCTATTCGAACCACCCTGCAACCATAAGTCAGGCCTCTTGGTTCTACATAAACCAGCCCCGGCTACCTGCTGGCTTTTTAATTCTATCCTCCCTATATCTGGCTGGCAGGACTTGAAGTTGAGGGTGAGTCAACCCTGGAAGAGCCCCATATGCTAGGGTCCATGTTGGCACTGATTGTCAAAGACCAGTGCCGATAATGCAAGGTGCAAAAGGGAGCCTCCTCTAACTCGGTGTGTGTGTGTGTGTGTGTGTGTGTGTGTAAAAGTGTTCTTGGCAAGAACCCTGAGTCAAATCTTCAAGCTGTTTATATAGAAATCACAAGCATTCGCAGTATAATCATTTCATTTTATAGACATCTTCATTGATCACCTCTAGTTCTGGCTCAACTTTGGTTGTCTAGGAATGCTGATTCAAACCTTGGTTGTCTAGGGATACACTGATTCGAACCCTTACAGTCAAGGGCTACTCTGATTCAAACTTTGGCTGCCGAGGGCGCCCTTTCAGATAGAACCTTCGAAGCTCACTCAACCCCTAGTTCCCTATTGCTAGAGGACACCAACTTTGGTTTTATTTCTGAGTTAACTCTCTGCCTTGAGCTAGGAGTGGAAAAGTTCATTTTACTAGGGTTTGGGTTCATCTTAGTCTAGAGTTCCTTGTCATGGACTTAAGGGGTGGGATCTTGGTTCTTACATTTGAATTGAAGTCACAATGGACGACAATCCTCTGCCACCTCTAATTCTAAGTCACAGTGAATGAGTGCTTTTGAGTCGGAGAGAGCACAGCAGGGAGTGTGTTGGTCAGGTTCCAAGCTCTGGGACCCCAGAAGGACTCTGAGACCCACCAGGAGAGGTTCCTGAGGGCAGAGTTCTGAGGTTCACTAGTGCAAACAAGGAGAGTTGAAACATTTACACACACAATCAGCAGTTTGTTAGAGAATGTCCCAGGAGCAGTTGAGGGTTAAGAACGCTATTTCTATGGGAAGGGGAGAAAGTAGTTTTTGTCAGTGTTGTTTTTGGGTTTTGTTTATTTTTTCAGTGAATGTTTTTTTCAATGGAATCCCCAGGAAATACACAGTCGCAAACTCCTTCAGAATTAATCAAGCTTTGGCCATGCAGTGTTCCAGCACCTTCCCTTCCCCACCTCCATCACTGTCTCTCCTTTTAGCACCAGATTCCTTTCTCTTCTGTAGCCTAATGTGCCCCCAAAGAGCTGAGACCTTCCTTGAATGGGAAGTAGTAGAAACAAGGGGGTGAGTGGGTGGGTAAGGGTGCCGGGTAAATGGGTGAGGGGTCCAAGATTTGTAGGGGAGGGTTCCAAGTGAGTAGGTGAGGGCTCAGGACCCCGTGTAGGGGTGAGGCACTGGCATGTCTGATTCCCAACACCACATATGCCCCGGAGCACTGCCAGTTCCCCCCATAAAGCCCTGGCATAAGGTCTCAGAGCATGGGCCCAGCCAGTTGCTACCTAAATGCTACCTAAATGCACAGTCTGGGGGCAGCCCTGAGCATAACTGGGTGCAGTCCTAAAATAAAGAGGGTTTGGGCCCATGAAGTAGTTAAACTCCTGGAAGAGAAAGGACCCAGCCAGGGGGAAGAATGGGGCTTGCACTCTGCCTGCTCTAACTTCCTCTGAATGAGAAATAACATGCATAGGCTTTAGCAGGCTGGGCAGGCCACAGTAGGATTTAAGTGCTCCTCATGCATAAACCTGAGGATGTTTCCCAGGGGTTCTGCTCTGGAGAAAACTGGGTCCTTGTGGCACCACAGCTCAGGCATGAAGGCAAGGTCTTCAGGGCCTGGGCTTTAGACTCGGGCACGGTCACAGCTGATGTAGGACCTCGGGAACCTTGGGATCTCCTCAGGATCTCCAGGCTTGCAGCAGTGTCGGTGCAGCTAACTTGACCTGGGGTGTTGGGTGCCCTTCAGCTGGATTTGGGTGGGCCTGGAAGGGGGCCAACTGAAGCTGGGCCGGGCTGGGCTGATGGACACCCTCTAGCCTCCCAGACCAGCTTCATTCTCTTCCGGTCTGATATGTCTCTGCCATCCAGTTTCCGTTCCAGTGTCACTTATTCCTAAGCTCAGTATGCTTACCTGATACCATGTTCTCAATTGTCTCCTTCTGGATGTGCACAAAAAGGTTTCCTGCAATGAACAATCTGGGAGGCAAGTAAGCTGTTGCAATACTGCCCTTGATGGGGTTGAGTGATGGAGGGATGGAGGATGAGGCTTTTCTCCTCCAGCTCGGACCACACATTTGTTTCCCTGTCATCCAGCGGTTTTGAGGTGAATGCGGCGGGAAGAAAGCTAACAGGCAGTCAGGCTTCTGAAGAAAACAGCTTTTATTCCATGAAGAGACTGAAGCCAAAAGACCCCAGAATCGGGGCTGGGAGGTGGCGCTGGAGGTAAGGTGCCTGCCTTGCCTGCGCTAGCCTAGGATGGACCTTGGTTCAATCCCCCGTTTCCCCATATAGTCCCCCAAGCCAGGAGCGACTTCTGAGTGCATAGCCAGGAGTAACCCCTGAGCGTCACCGGGTGTGGCCCAAAAACCAAAAAAAAAAAAAAAAAAGACCCCAGAATCAGCGGAAAAAAGCCCCCTCGCCTTCCACAGACCCTTACTTTTATAACCAAGAATCAGGTACCACCCAATGGTGGGATCAGAAACCACCAAATGTTGGGAGCAGAATGCCAGTTCACACCCTAGGAGAGGGCACAATCACTGATCAGAGTAGGGTCAGTAACATAATAATCCCATTGAAATGTTTACATACACAATAGTAAGCTGCTGCTGCAGTTCCTGAACGATCATATATATTATATCATGGTAAGGAAGTCACCCATGGCCAAGGGGGCAGGGAAGGAAGGCTGGTCCACAGAGCTGAACATGTCTTGGGGACACCTGGTAGTGGTGGCTGAAGGGGACACTAATGGGGGCAGAAAGCCCTTTCTGGTCAGGGACAGGAGTTGAGTTTTTATTTTTTATTTTTATTTTTTGTTTTTTGGGTCAGCCCAGAGGCGCTCAGGGTTTACTTCTGGATCTATGTTCAGAAATGGGGAACCCTATGGGATGATGAGAAATGAACAACCTTTGGTGATGGGTTGGCTGTGTGCAAGGCAAACTTCCTACCACTGTGCTCTTTCTTCAGCCCCAGGAGTAGAGTTTTAAGTGTTCTGATAAGTCAACCTGAGGAAGAAGCGGGGGTTCTCCCCTGAAGAAAACTAGGATCTTGTGGCACCACAGATTGGGGCAGAGGAGCTTCTCTTCCTCCCTGGCTGTTAAGGTTCTCCAAGACCTGGGCATAGACTTGGGCACAGTCACTACTGCTGCAGAACCTCGGGAGCCTCAGCCTGGAAATCCAGACTCTGCTCAGTGTCGGGGTAACTGGCCAGACGAGGTATTGGGTGCCCTTAGCTAGAGGCGGGTGGGCCTGGATTGGGGCGTGCAGGGCTAGGCCGGGCAGTGCTGATGGACACCCCTCTGCTCTCCCAGAAAAGCTCTGTACTCTGTGGATCTGATGCATCTCACATCCAAGTCCCTGTCCCACAGTCACTTGGTCCTAAGCCCAGTGTGCTCACCTGATGCCAGGTTCTTGGTTGTCCTTCTCCAGGAAACTCAGGAAACCTTATGCAGTGGCTTCTACCTGGAGCGTGTATGGTACTGGTGGGGATGGTGGCGCTTTACCTGTACCTTACCAGGAAAGGTAAGGAAGCCACTCTCGGCCCAAGGGACAGGGAAGGAAGGCTGGTCTGCAGAGCTGAGCGGGGCTTGGGGACACCTGGAAGTGGTGTCTGAAGGGCACACTGATGGGGCCTAGGGGACAACACAGTCAAGTGCCATGAGTCTTCGACTTTTAAATCTTCCTCATGGCTCACCCCAAGGGAGGTCCCTGATGTTCTGCTCTGGAGAAACCTGGGTCCTTGTGGCACCATAGAGTATGTGTGGGGGTGCATATCTAGAGCCTAGGTCTTAGACACAGACATGGTCACTGCTGATGTGGGACCTCGGGAAACTCAGCCAGGAGCCCCAGGCTTGTCACAGTGTCGAGCAACTGGTCAGACATGGGGTGTTGGGTGCCCTTCAGCTGGAGGTGGGTGGGCCTGGATATGGAGCATCCAGGGCTGGTCCAGGTTGTGCAGATGGATGGCCTTCTGCCCTCCCAGGAAAGCTCCATGCTCTGAGGGTCGGATGCGTCTCTTACATCCAGTCGCCGTCCACATCCAAATGTCCCTTGCTCCTAAGCCCAATGTGTTCACCTGATGCATGTTCTCAATTGTCTCCTTCTAGGCTCACAGAAATCTTTCATCAAGTGGCTTCAAAAAGAGTTGTGCAAAAATGGTGCTGCTATTCATGGCCAGTTCCATATATCATAATACCAAGAGAGGTAAGGGATGTACCCTTGGCCCAAGAGGACAGGGAAGGAGGGTTGGTCTGCAGAGCTGATCATGGCTTGGGAGACCCGGAAATGGTGGCAGAAGGGGATGGGCGGAAGGCCCATCCCGGTCAACGACAGGAGTCAATTTTGGGGGGTTTTTTTTGGGGGGGGGCACACCCGGCAATGCTCAGGGGTTACTCCTGGCTATTCGCTCAGAAGTCGCTCCTGGCAGGCACGGGGGACCATGTGGGGAACTGGGGGATCGAACCGCGGTCCGTCTTAGGTTAGCGCAGGCACCTTACCTCCAGCGCCACCGCCCGGCCCCCAGGAGTCAATTTTTAAATGCTCCTTAGGAGTCAACCTGAGAAAGATACCTGGTTTTGCCCTGGGGAAAACGGGTCCTGTGACACAGCAGATTGGGGGCAGGGAGAGGTTCTCCGGGGGCCTGGGCATAGACTCCGGCACAGTTACTGATGCTGTGGTGCTTCGGGAGCCTCAGCCAAGAACCCCAAGCTCGTTGCAGTGTCAGGGCAGCCGGCCAGACATGGGGTGTTGGGTGCCCTTCAGCTGGAGGTGCTTGGGCCTGCATGTGGGCATTCAGGGCTGTGCTGATGGATGCCCCTCTGCCCTTCCAGAGCAGCTCCTTTCTTCGTGGGTCCCATGCATCTCTTCCATCCAGTCCTGGTCTCTGTCCCAGTGTCACTTGGTCCTAAGCCCAGTGTGATTACCTGATGATACTCTGTCTCCTTCCAGGCAGCACACAAACATTTATAACATGGCTCATGCTGGAGTTGCTAAAGATAGAAGTGAAGTTTCTGGCCAATCACATTTTTCATATCAAGAGAGGCAAGTAAGGCACCCATGGACCAGGGAGACAGGGAAGGCAGACTATTCTGCAGAGCTGAGCGTAGCTTGGGGACACCGATAGGGATGGGAGGCCCGTCCTGCTCAGAGATGGGAGTCAAGTTTTCAATGCTCCTCAGAAGTCAACCTGAGGAAGAACCCAGGGCTCTGCTCTGGAGAAAACCGGGTCTTTGTGGCACCTCAATCTGGGGCTGGGGAAGGGTCTGCTGGACTACTGAAGTTTCCAGCTGACTGGGCATAGGTTCAGGCCTGGTCACTGCTGCTGCCGTGCCTTGGGAGACAATTGCACCAGTTTTGTCACAGTGTTGTGGTAGCTGGCCAAATGTGGGGTGGTGGGTGTCCTCTCCAGGCTGCCTAGCTGTGCTGATGGATGCCCCTCTAAACTCCCAGAAAAGCTCCGTGCTCTGTGGGTCCGATGCATCTCTGACATCCAATCCAATCCTCGTCCTAGTGTCACTTGGTCCTAAGCTCAGTGTCCTAAGCATGTCACCTGATGCCACATTCTCGATGGCATTCCCTTCCAGGAAGCAAGGACAAGATCTTGTTCATTGGCTAGTCCAGGAGGTCTGCAAAACGGTGCTGTAGTTCGTGGCACAGTACCTGTTCGCTATGAAGAAAGGTAAGGGAGCCATCCGTGGCCCATGGGGAAAGGGAAGGAAGGCTGGTCAGCAGAACTTCACGGGGCTTGGAGACACCTGTCTAGTAGCTGAAGTGGACACTGATGGGGGTGGAGGTCAGTCCCGGTCAGCACTGGGAGTTGAATATTTTTGTTTGTTTTGTACGCGTGGACTCAGGGATTACTCATGGCTCTGTGCTCATCAGTCGCACCTGCCAGGCTCGGGGGACCATATGAGATGCCAGGGATCGAACATGGGTCTGTTCATGGTTGGCTGCATGTAAGACAGGTTCCTTATTGCTGTGCTATCACTCCAGCCCCCAGTAGTCAAATTTTCAATGCTCCCGAGAAAGATGCGTGGGTTTTGTCCTGGAGAAAACGGGTCCTGTGACTCTGTAGATTGGGGGGTGGGGGAGAGTCTCCCTGCCTGTTAAGGTTCTCCAGGAGCCCGGGCATAGATTCAGGCATGGTCACTGCTGCTGCGGTGCCTTGGGAGCCTCAGCCAAGGACCCCAACGCATCACAATGTCAGAGAAACTGGTTAGACATGGGGTGTGGATGCACTCAGCTGGAGGTGGATGGGCCTAGATGTGGGGCATCCAGGGCTAGGCTGGCTGTGCTGATGGACGCCCCTCTCCCCTCCCAGAAAAGCTGAGTGCTCTGTGGGTCTGATGTGTCTCTTACATCCATCCAGTAAGCCCAGTGCTCTCGGTTGTCTCCTTCCAGGCAGCATACGATATAGTCTTTGTAACTGGTTTATACGGATGATACATAAGATCCTGGTCCTGCTCGTGTCGCATTGCATCTTTCTGACATGGAGAGGCAAGACCCAAGGCCCAAGACCCTAGAGGACTTCGAAGGAAGGCTGTCTACAGAGCTGGGTGAGGCTTGGGGACACCTGGATGGTGGCAGAAGGGGACACTGATGTTGGTGGAGGTCTGTCCTGGGAGTCTAGTTTTAAATCCTCATGAGTCAACCTGAGGAAGATACTGGGCCTCTGCCCTGGAGGAAACAGGGTCATGATAACACCACACCGTGGGGGTGGGAAGGGTCTCCGGAGGGCCCTGGGTTTTAGACTAGGGCATGGCTACTGCTGATGCAGGAGCTCGGGAGCCTCAGCTCAGAGCCCCAGGCTCAGGCAGTGTTTGGGCCAGACATGGGGTGTTGGGTGCCCTTCAGTTGGAGGTGAGTGGGCCTGGATGGGGGCTTCCAGGGCTGGAGTGGGTTGTCCGATGGAAGTCTCTCCGCCCTCCCAGACCAGCTCCTTGTTGTGTGGGTCCGATGCATCTCTTAAATCCAGTCCCTGTCCCATCCCAATGTCACTTCTTCTATGCCCAGTGTGCTCACCTGATGCCACATTCTCAAATTTGTCTCCTTGCAGGAAACATCATTCTGAGATGTGTTATTAAAATGGTTTGTGCGATGCTGGAGTTCGTGGGGCTGGTGGTGATTTACATGTATCACAAAAGGAGAGGTAAGGAAGCCCCCCCGTGGTTCTTGGAGACAGGGAAGGAAGGCTGGTCTGCAGAGCTAGCGGGCCTTAGGGACACTCAGTAGTTGTCGTGGAGAGGGTATACTGACGGGGGCTGGAGGTTGACTCCCCATGAATCAAGGCACCCTTGACTCTGCAGGACCAGGTCCTGTTGCCACAGACTTGGTGGAAGGCAAGGATCTCCTGGGTTGTTGAGGTCATCCCCTGAATCTCTTACATCCGAGATCAGACCCAGCCCCAAGGTCAATGCCTGTCGCCACCTGCCCCATTGCAGCCCAACCGCCTTTTCCTGCTGACCCATTTCTCTCATTTTGGATTTAAGGATCAGCAAAGGAGTGTGCCAGCCCTGTGAGTACTCTGGGGCTTGTGCTGTGGTGCAGGGGCCCTGAGGGTGGGCAGCACAGAGAAGGGGTGTCTGTAATGCCAATAGATGGGTGTGAAAGGAAGGAGATCTGTCCCCTTTTGCTAAAGCATGAGATGCTTGACTCAGCCCACTGTCCTTCTCGAAGACCCAAAATTATTTCACATGCTCTCAGGGCTTAGGGTCATCTTAAGGGGATGGGACCCCTCAGCCTTGGAGGCAGCAGGAAAGCTCAACTCGGTCTTCCCTGAACGGGCACCACCAAGTACCTATCTTGGGGCCTATCTGGTGAGGTCCTGGCTCCATGGGAAATGGCTGTTTGTGCTTGAAAGTCCTAGACTCTCTAAGAGGCAACCTGATCTTGTGGACCCCTAGAAAGTTCATTGCTACTATGAGGAATCCACAAACTGCTGCCTGGAGGGTTCTCAGGCTCCTCTCCAGCGTTGGTAGTGCCAGTGATGCACCAGGATCTGGGTCCTGCTCTGCCCTTTGGCCAGAGTCAGGTGTCCAGACAAAATCCAGGTGTTGGGAGACATAAGACACCCCAAGTGGCTCCCTTCCAAGGGCTGACTCTTGATGAGAAAGCTAAGCCCAGGAATTCCTCTGCCTCAGCAAGAACAGTGGGGCAAGAAAGTGTCACTGACCTTTGCCCGCAGACTCAGTTCTCCTGGAGGACGGTCCGTGGGTTGATCCCACCCAGACACCCGCTGGACTTGGGTCGGTAGAGCAATTGTGAGGCGCCTGGTTCAGTCTCACGGTCCCATTTCCTTTTTCTCTCCAGGAGCACAGATACACCTCTATTGCCATCAGCGTCTGAATGCTGCTGCTGATGGGACCATTGGCAAGGCCTGGGGTGCTGCTGGCATTTATTGCAGTGCTCAGGGACTCATGTGCATTGGTGGTTCCATTCCCATGGTGCTGGCAAGTGGTTTCATGAGGTTTCCATCCCATGTTCCTGTTTTCTGTTGAGATCTGGGAGGTCTCCCAGTACACTGGGTTTAAAACTTGACAAAGGGACCATCAGGGAGTGTTAGCTTGCCCCTAGGTCATCCTCAGTGGGTTTCTTGACTGACAGAAGGGGCATCCTCTGCCCAGGTCCCCTTGAACCCGAGGTCTGGCCAACCGCAATGGCCCATCCACAGTGTCCACCTCCTGTGTTTCTTTCCTGTGACTTCCAGCTTCAAGGGCTATCATGAGTACTGGGTTTGAAAGGGCTGGAGCAGTAGTCCAATGTTGTTATCCGAGAGATATTTTCGCTTGTCTCAAGAAAGTCTTAAAGCAAGCAACTGGTTTCTTAGATATGGCTAGCCATAGTCATAAAAAGGGACCACCAGCTAGGTGCCCAGCCCCTCTTCCCTCCCACCAGCTTCACCCCCTCCAGCCAGCTGTCAACTGCCTCAACTGACTCCAGCTCCAAGCTCCGCCCACTTTCCTTTTTTACATCCAACAGCTCCCCTAACGGTCATAGGCAGAACAGCAGGCAGCCCTTTCATATAGAACAGGGGTCTCAAACTCAATTTACCTGGGGGCCACAGGAGGCAAAGTCGAGGTGAGGCAGGGCCGTCCGTATAAGGGATTTCACAAAAAATAAGTCCTCAAACGTCATTTTTAACAGTTTTAATTATTTCTTCTGAACATAAATAGAACAATGAGTGAAGATCATGAACAGTTCTTCTGAACATGGCATCTTTTGCCTATTCCTTGCTGCCAGAGACTTGAGAGCGCTTCTTCTCGCAAATCTGAACCACAATTGGCTTTAGAGAGGAAGCAGTTGAGACCCTCAGTATGGCTTGAAGAGGATTATCTTTAAATATAGACCTGTACTTTGACTTATTGAAGTTCAATGTGGATATCTTTTTTGAATTTTGAAATTTTTTTTGAGTTTTTTGAGTTTTGATAACTTTTCACTCAAGTATGTGCTCCCCAAAAGGCACATGTGCACTTGAACATTCGGGAAAGCTCAGGGAAGCTGGGGGGCAATTCTCTCAAAAATTGCCCATGCATGTCTGCTTTTCCACTAATCTCCCTGAACTTGGCTTTAAGATCAGAGTTGCATTTCGGGTCAGTGAGCTCCATTTGAAGCACAGGAGGGGCATCTTGCACATCAATCACATTAGTAAGAAAAAAATCGCAAAATATCGCATTAAACATTTGTGAATGTTTAATGCGATTTTTTCTTACTAATGCTATTTTTATTGAGATTATTAGGTAAGCGAATAATCGCGAATACTGCGATATTTGAAGGCTGGCCACGGGCCACAAAATGTTGTACGGAGGGACGCAAATGGCCAATCCAGGTTTCACACCTAGCTCCTCTTATTTTCCCAGCCTGCTGTGAGTGATTCCTGCACAGAGCTAGGAGTAAGCTTAAGAATCACCAGGTATGCCTCCACCCCAAAATAAAAACAAGCAGCAAAGTTTCAAAAGGCAGCAGGCTGGAGAACCAGCTGGTCTTGGGGCTGTCTGTGCAACCCTCAGTCCCTTGGAGAAACTGAAGCTGGCCTGGACCTTGGTGGGCGTTAGCAGTGGAGGCAGAGGAGTCTCAGAGCAGAGAGGTCAGAGGAGCCGCTGCTGACCTTCCTGGAGCTGAACAGACTCTTCCTCTCTCAGCCCTCAACAGACTTAACAACACATATTTTTCTTACTTTGCTTTTAGGTCAGACCCAGTGGTCTCAAGGCTCAGGGATCCTAGGCTCTGTCTACATACACTATGCAACCCTCCTAATGGTGTCCCAGGCCCCAATCTCAAAGCTGGGATCGAACCAGAGTGGGTCATTCTGGGCCTTCTGGAGATTCTTTGGCCTTTGGAGCTGCCAAAGAGGTTCATGGATGGACGGACCATGAGTGAGATGGACTGTTGGAAGGAGAGAAGGAGGAAGCGCGTTATGGAGCAGAGTCCATGGATGCTCATGCGAGAGGACAGCAGGGGAAGGCGACCTCTTTGCAGGCCTGGTGGCCGCCCAGGAGCCAGGTCTGTGTTCAGGGTCTTCAGACCAAACTGGTGCTAAGATCTGGGGCATCCTGTAAACAGGATGCTGTGTTATTTTATGTAATTTTATATAGTTCTTTTATTTGAAAATAATTCATTTTGGATCAGAGAGATAGCATTTGCCTTTCATGCAGAAGGATGGTAGTTCAAATCCCGGCATCCCATATACCCCCGAGCCTGCCAGGGGTGATTTCTGAGCATAGAGCCAGGAGTAACCCCTGAGCATTGCCGGGTGTGACCCAAAAACAAAACAAAACAAACAAAAAAAGAAAATGATTAATTTTTAGTTAGGTAAAGTAGTACTAATACTGTGAACTTGATGGAATTTATTTATTTTGATTCCTATTGTTTTGGCTTCTAAGTCCCACCCTCCCAACTCAGGGACTTGGACCTGGTATTGCCTGGGACCGAACCTGGGTGAGTCGCATGCAAGCAAGTGTCTTAGCCACTGTCCTGTATACATGTCAGTATGTGTCTCCATGTCTGCATGGAGGCGCCACTGCAAGGGACCTTGAGTCCAAAGACTGCAGAGAAGGCACAGGAGTCTAGGCCTTGCAGGGAACCGACCTGGGTTTGATCCCCTCTACGTCAAAGAGTCCCGTGAGCCTGCCAGGACTGGTTTCTGAGCACAGAGCCAGGAGTACTCAATGAGGGCCTCCAGAAGTGGCCTTAAACTCCCCCCCCCCACAAAAAAGAAACAAACAAACAAACAAAAACACACACACACCATGATCATAATTATCTGGGATTTATAGAATAACAGATGGGAAATTGTAATGCCATAATAGGGGAAATGCCTAGTTCAACCCTGACCCCCAAGGCTTGGAAACAGAACAGAGAAGAAATCCAGACACGAAGGAAGACTAGAAGGGGAGAAATGGGAGAGCAGGAGTCGGGCGTTGTTACACTGGACAAGTGGGAGAGCGGTGGAGCTCGAGCCCAAACTGAAATGCAAGAACACTGAAAAGTTGACATCAAAGCAGCAACCCCAGAACTGGGAACATCCCACGGGGCCAGGGAAGCCCAGGAAAGAAATGAAGAACAGTGTCTGGGCCAGAGAGCGAGGCTTTGGGGTGCTGGTTCCACCTGGTCTTGCTCAGCTCGGGGCTTCCTCCAGGCTCTGCTCTGTGGTTCACTCCTGGGGCACCATATGGGATGTCGGGGATTGAACCCCAGTCAGTACTCTGCAAAGCAAATGTCCTTCCGCTGTGCTATCGCTATGGACAATAGTGTGGGAGGTTTCCACCAGATTTCCTGGGTGACACTGCCATGGAATTGTGAGGTGCCACGTGGCCTGTGATCCAGGGCTTATAGATCTGAAACAGATGAGGTGGCTGGGTTGTTTCTGTCAGGGGGTATCGGGGTGTCACAGGGCAGCTGTGGTTCATGCAGAGAGGGGGACTGGCCCCCTCCCCGACTCTTGGCTCAGCCAGGACCCGGCTACCTGGTGCCTGTTACTTTCTCACGGAGCTCGGTGGAATGCTGAGCAGGGGAGAAACAGATTTAGACCTAATGCTAATGTGGGGAAGCTGCTCTGAGACCCCCTTGCTTTGTTGTCAGGGTCAGCGGGACGGAGCTCCATGGAAAGGGTCATGTGGTGGGGAGTTCAGCCCATGAGAGAGAGTGGGCGCCCAAGGCTTGTGGGTCTCTGCAGAGGGCGCCTCCACCGAGGCCTCTGTGCCAGCCAGTGCCCCCTCCGCCTGGGTTGCAAGAGATGGTCCCCTTCCTGCTGAGAAGAACCTGATGCCAATAGAATGGGTTGCTACAAGCTCTGTGCAGAAGGTGAGTCCCCCATGGGCCTTGAGAGGGAGGGAAGTCCCCCCTCAGTTTTGGCAGGTTCCTGCACAACAGGGACCTGCCATCCTCTCCCAGGGAGCCTTGTCCCTGCTGTCAGAGCCTCTACGCTTCCCACGTGCTAAAATGTGGCAAGACGCACGACTCCATATCTGGGCACACGGAGGTGAATTACAGTCTGGAATGTTCCAGGAGAGGGTGGAGTCCCTGGGGGCCTTCTGAGCAGTGTCTTTGGAGAGTGTCTGGCATGTGCTGGGTGACACAGACCCAGCTCCCCTCTGTCCTCACCCAGGCTATTATCTTGAGAATGGTTGTACCCACATGGTTTTCGAGACTGGAACTTTTAGGCTCATCTGAACCGAACTGTGACACAGCTGAGTGCCTCCCATCCCCAGCAGTACCTCCTGGGGAACCTGTGGCCAGTAGCCCGGACAGTGCTCAGGTGTGAGTCCTCAGAGGAGGGAACACAGTGCCTCAGTGCCCGGCGGCGTGAGACCCCAGGTATGTTATTCTGTCTGTCAGCATGGGTAAGGGGGTTAAATAGGTTCCAACACCTCCACCCACAAGTCGCTGCATGATCCCCAGAGCACCACCGGGTATGAACCTCAAAAAATCAAAGAAGATAGGGGTGCTGGAGAAGTAGAGCATTGGGGGACCTGACCACACAGGACTTCCCAATCCCTGCAGAGAGTGATCCCGGAACATCTCTGATTTGTCTCCAAAAGCAGAAGTACAGAAAAAACAAACAAACAAACAAAAACGGTGCCAGTTGCATAAACTAGTGTCCCCAGAGTGTGGTGCCTCCCCCCTGCAACAGATCCCCCAGGCCTAGAGCCAAACTTCTAGTGTCAGAATAGGGTGTGGGTCCTTACACACATCTGGAAGGACAGGGCAGGGAAGAGAAGGCTCCCATGACAAAAGTAGGGGAAGGAGAAGAGAGCGAGAAAGAGAAAGCACTTGCCAGGGAGAGCGCAGCTCAAGAGCTTAAGAGGAAAGAACATTTCAGGAGGGAGATGAGAAGCAGGCCTGGAAACAGCGAAGACCCAGGAAATAATCCAAACCAAAATGGAAAAAATGGAAACAGGTGCAGGAATCCTTCTACCAAATGGGGAGAGATCCTCTGGAGACCCCAGTACTTTATTGGGAAAAATAGGAGCACTCCATGTTTGAGAAAACTGGGGTTAGGTTTTCTCGGGAGATGTGGGAGAGTTGGTCAAATACCCAGTGTCACCTTGCTACTTATAGTGATATATACATATATGTACATATATACATATACATATATACACAGGATATATATACACACACAACATATATTCTATGTTTATTCAACTTGACAATATATTATTTGGTTTTGAATTTGGGGCCATACCCAGTGATGCTCAGGGGACCATTTCGGATGCTGGGGATGGAAAACAGGTAGGCAAACTTGCTGCCTGCTCTCTCCAACCCCAAAGATGAACAAGTTGTTTTTTTTTTTCTTTTTTGTTGTTGTTGATATTCTAATTAAGGTAGCATTAGGGATAGATGAGGGTTAGGTTTTGGTTGAAACTTTGGATTAGTGGGCCAATTAGAGTGATTGCACAGTGGTAGGGCATTTGCCTTGCACGCGGCTGACCTGGAACGAACCAGAGTTCAATCCCATATGATCCCCCCAAGCCTGCTAGGAGCAACTTCTGAGTCGGAGCCAGGAGAAACACCTGAATACTTCCCAGTGTGGTCCAAAAACAAAATAACAAACAAAAAATAAAGTTTGGATTAGAATTAGGGTTAGAGTAATGGAACAATTCTTTTAACGTGAAGGAGAAAAAGTCAGTGCAATAGTCTATGAGCAGTGTTCAATTGAAGAGGCAACTACAGGTGGTCCTGCCAGTAGGACAGCCACCCAGGGGGAGCAAGGAGATTCTCTAGCACAGGCAGCCAGAGGGAATGGAAGGGGAGCCGAGGGAGCAGAAATACTGGGGGGAATAAAAACAGAGCCGAAGCTCTAGTACAGCAGGCAGGGAGGGCGCTTGCCTGAGTCCCAGCAGGAGTTACTCCAGAGCAGAGCTGGGAGTAGATCCTGAGCCCCTGGGGGTGGTGGCTGACAAGCCCCCCAAGTCCTTATCAGAGATGCTCCCCTGGAACAAGAGATCTTTAGTACTTGGAAGGGGTCCCTCCACCTCTTAGAAACTTGGTCTCAATTGTGCAAATAGGCTCAGTCCCAGAGACCCTGAGTTTCTGGGGGGAACTGGAACTGAGAGATGGAGGGAGCAGGGCAAAGGCTCTGCATGTGAGGTCTCTGCTGTCATGCCTGGCACCTAATTCTGGTCCCTCAAGCACCGTGGGGGAGCACCAATAGCAGTAAGGTTTTGCACAAAAGGTGTCCTGGGTGCTAGTGATGATTCTGTGGCATACACAAAACAGCCACAGTTCTGTGTCAGCGTGAGAGGACAGTGGCTAAGGCGCTTGTCTTGCACGCGACTTACCCAGGATCGGTTCCCGGCACCACCAAGAGTGATCACTGAGTCCAAGTAAGCCAAGTAAGTTTTCCTGGGTGGGGTCCAGATTGCCCCCCCAAAAGAAATCCACCCAAGTTCATAATTTTTTTGAAAAATAATTTATTTGTAATTAAAATATAAAAATAATTATATAATATATATATATATATATGTTATATTATAAACAGTATCTGGTAAAGGGAGAGAGGATGCATCAGCTCTTAGCACCAGGCCGGTCTGCAGTGCTGAACACAGACCCAGCTGCTACACAGCCACCAGGCCTGAAGAGACACCACCTTCGTCCGAAGCGTGATCCTCTATCATGCACTTCCTGCTTCCCTCTTGCCAAGAGTCATGTCACTCCTGGTCCTTCCATCCACGTGCATCAGCTCAGCTTCAATGGCCCCGTAGAGGGTCCCAGTAGAGGTGTCAGAGTGACCGGACAGTCGGAGGGCACTCGCCTTGCATGGGATGGACGCTCGGGAGTGATTCCTGACTGCAGAGCCAAGATCAGGGTGTGACCCAAAGACAAAGTAAGAAAGATAGCCATTATTATGTTTGTTGATGGCTGAAGAAATAAGCACAGAGAGAAAGTTTGTTTAGCTTCTGGAAGACAAAGCAAAGGCTCTGCTCTGTGTCACTGCTGCGTCTCCAATGCTACAGCCCTTCCGTGGTCCGGGCCACCTTCCCCCCTTCAAGAAACTCACGCTTGCACAGGCACCCAGGCCAGCTGGTTCCCCAGCCTGCTACCTTTTAAAACTTTCCTGCTTGTTTCTATTTTTTTTGGGGGGGGGGCACACCTGGTGATTTTTAAGCTTATTCCCAGCTTTGTGCTCAGGAATCACTCTCTGCCGGGGACACATGAGGAGCTGGTCATGAAACCCGGATTGGTTTATACAAATGGACTGTCACTCCAGTCCCATGGAACCTGCCGCTCTTGATGGCCCCTTGAGGCTGGAAGCAGCAGTCGAGGAACAGGCTCGAGGGATCCAGGACTGAGGATGCTCCCTATATCAGCTGGGGAGTCCCTATGAGGATAAACCTGGGGCGAGTTGACAAGTCCCTGAGGGTCCCTTTGTTGAGTTTTAAA
>PVKC010018313.1:0-19711 GCA_004027635.1 Crocidura indochinensis
ACCCTCTTTATTCAGTTTTATATTTATACAGCGAGTTACCGCTAATTTTGTTAGATGGGACATTTTAGATCCAAAAGTTTACAATTCAATACACGTGTGTAGCCAAGTTACAATTTTGGGAAAGAGCCAACAACTGATGTTCATACAATTTCAATAACTGAATGTTTGTAATGCTTCTCAGAAACATGACGCCCAGTTTACAGTCATCCAGCTCGTAGGAATGCTTCGAGGGATTGCATCTGGCATGAAGTACCTCTCTGATATGGGCTATGTTCACCGGGACCTCGCTGCGAGAAACATTTTAATCAACAGCAATTTGGTGTGTAAGGTTTCTGATTTTGGACTTTCACGTGTTCTAGAAGATGACCCAGAAGCTGCTTACACGACCAGAGTAAGTAATGTCTTTTCCCTTTATATCCTTATTTTTCATTTTGCATCAGACTGAACAATAAAAATAAGATAATAGAAACATGCTTTCTACATGTTATATCTAATTATAAATCTTCCTATCCAAGAGAAACTTAATCTATAAAATTAAAATGTTTTGTCTTGTTTTTAACAGTTTTATAATGTTTACCATTTATGAATGAGTGATGCTTTGGATTCTTTATTTTTATACATTGATTTAATGGTTCATCCAGAAGAGGCAACAGTATTCTCACCTGTCTGTATTCTTGGCATTTTTATCCTTTACTTGAATTTTCAGCATCATTCACTCACTTTTACTAAATAAAAAATATGGAATCAGATTATTGGAATAGTGGGCAGGTTACTTTCTTTAAGAATGGGCTGCTGGATTCAACTGCAATATAGCACAAGGACCTCTGAAACTGTTGGAAATGTTCCCTGAACACAGAGCCAGGAGTAAGAGACTGGAAAAGTCTCATTACTGAAATATAAAAAATATAACTTTAAAGCATTGTGAATTTTAAAAATAACGCATATTCATGTTACATACATTTTAAGATGAAACCATAGAAGTGAGAAAAATCACTAATTGTCTGACCCAAAAAACATTTAAATTGATTGTTTCAACTGTTTTTTTTTACATATTTGTATACACAAACATGAAAAGAGACATATAACAGTAGACATTCTTAATTGAAATTATTTAGACTACTTTTTAGCAAAATACATGTTTAATATATCTTACTGACAAGCTATTTTTAAGCTTTCATTTTCGGTAGTTGATGCAATCTACTTGAAAAATGAACCATTTTACAACCATTCTTAGTGGAAAAAACTACATATATATAATGTTTCATTATTTATTAACACATGTATTTTTGATTTATTTTAATTTTATTTATTTTTATTTATATTGTTTTATTATTGTTTTACTTTTAATTGATATAATCATTTATGTTTATAATTTTTCAATATTATGTATAGATGTAGCTTTATTTGTAAATGTATTTTCTGTCAGGCTCTATGAGAAATTATAAGTACATTTCACTACATTACTCAATACTTGCCATAGGATATTATTATATATTTTGATATATAATTAAGATATATATTCTTAATTCAAAATACACAATTGTTTCTAATATGTTTCTTAGCAAAGTTATTTAAAATGTCACTTCTTGTTTGATTTTGTTTTGCTTAAAAATCACACCTTAGAGTGCTTACTTCTGGGTATGTGATCAGATAGATATATTAACTGGACTTAGTAGACCATAGGAGAGTCAGGGACTGAACCCAGCTTTACTTTATGCTAGGCAGGCACCTTACTTTCTTTCCTGTTTTTTTCCTCCATATTCTATAGGTCTAAAAATTGAGCAATGCTTTAAATATCAACAGTTTTCTTCTTAATTCAAATATTACTGATTTAAAATAAAAAAGCCAAACCCATACTCATTTGTTTTTGTTGTTATGTTGTATTTTTATGACTCACCTATTTTAATAATATTTTAATAATTGCAAAGTTTTCATTATTGCAAATGGAGTAAATTCTGAGAAACAGTTCAATATTGAAGCCTACATGTGCTTCAATAATTAATCCATAGATATAAAAATATAGGAATGTAAGCGATAGTAAGGTTTGGAAAGATAGTACTGTGGATAAGATACTTGCCTTGCATGCAGCCAATCCAGGTTCAGTCCCTAGCAAGAGATCCCTAAATACGTAGTCAAGAATAAACCCTGAAAACCAGTGAGTATGCCTTTTGGCCCAAAAGAACAAAAATAAAAACAGAGATATATATATATTCAATGTTAAGAAGATACTTCTTGACACATTAATGTAAGACTGTGAACTCTCATTAATTTATACTTCCGTGTTTTCATTCCCCACTTTTAATTCTAGTTTGTGGTGCAATTTCTTTTATTGTGAAACTAAGAGTTTTTTCTAAATGTGTCATGATTAACTATAGGGAGGCAGAAAAGAAAGCTGAGGAAATACACAGTAAGCTAAGGATATTATTTAAATAGATTTATATAGGTGTTCTTTGTAAAAATAAATTTAAATAGAGAATTATAAAAGAATTATAATAAAACAAAGATCAAATTATTTAGCTAGAATATGCTTTTATTTTAATTATTTATTTTCAACTTAAAATAATTTTATCTGCTCTGATTCATTTAAGCTTTGGAAGTTAAATACATATATATATGTATATATATATATGCACGAGCATATTTTAGGTAATATATTTGTATTTATGTCTTTAGAAGAATTAAATAAAAATAGTATAGAACTAGTAAAAATATTGGAGAGTTTTTGTACAAAGTTATTTCATAATTGCCATACTCTTACACAGAATTAGCTGAACTGATACAAAAATGTGTTCACTTTGTCTAGTAAGAAAAGCCAGTTAAAGTAGAATTCAACATAGTATACATTACTTTAAGGATTTCGAACTTCAGTTCTATAAGCTTAATGAATTTAGACAGTTCTAATGAGAGATTTGGCTAAAAGCCTGAAATTATCAAGTCCTTAACTGATCTGCTCATTCACTTTTGGTTAGGGTCAAGTCTTGATTTCTAGAGATTCTTAAAACTCTAGACACTGAGAACTAATACCTTGTACCTGCCCTTGTTTCCCCCTCTAATTATATCAACAGATATATCCCTGTTGACTTAGGCAATGCTTTGCTGATCCATAGTTCACATTGCCTGCCTGTGAGATCTGTCAGGTTGTACTAAGTCTTACACAAAACTTTGGAGAGTTCATTTCAGTGAATTCTAAGTAATTGAGTGTTTAACCTGGAGGCAAATATTGGCTTCTTAGGTTAGAAGTGGAACTATAGTGATAAATCACTTGGTTCAATGGTTTAGCATCCATCTATTTTCAGGAAATAAAGTTCACTCACTATAGATAGCAGCAGACAAGGTGAAGGGTAATCCTAGAAGACTCCCAGGGGAAGCATCTGTACTAATCCCTGGTAGTTCAAATCTAAAGGCCATTGAGAGAATTGTTCCAGCAGATGTTGATTGCTACAAGGATCAAAGACAGATGATCTCTTAGGTAGCAAAAAGCTTTCCCTTGAACTTTTAATATTTTTCAACATCATGTGAAATGCAAGATTTTCTTAAAATGCAGGGAAATCTGCACTGTACATTTTTAGCCACTATGATTATCCAATTAATGAACTGCATATGACCTGACTATATTTTCCAGTTCAATAAAATATCAAATTCATTTGCTGAACAATATCTATTTTCAGTAAGACAATGCAAATATTTTTAAGTACCACATTTCCCCAAACATATATCCTATTAAGGACACAGCTGTTTTCAAAGTTCAATAAGATTTGTATATATTTACAACCCTTATTATAACTCTATTAGACTCATTAAAAGGTTGGTACTTTAAGTATATATATTGCAATTTTCAAAGAAGAAATATTATAAGTAAATCAAAAATATTTATTCAGTATCTCAGGACACTAAATATTTTGATACAATCCATAGATATTATTATTATTATTTTTGACTTTGTACAAAGTAAACCAAAATATAGTATTATTTTGATAAGTTTCCAATGTTTGCCAACATTGCACACTTGACTAAATTTATGACTATGAATTGATATTTAGCTTGAATTAAATAATTAATCTAATTAACTTATTTGCCCTATTTTTAAGAAGCCTTTATTACATGAATTTTAAAAGGTTTATCAAAAGTCAGTTTATTTTAGACACATTTTAGGAGTCTAAAAATCATCTTTATACTTGATATTCATATGGATTTAAGATCAGACTATAAAAGTTGGAATAACCAAACAGCATACATCAATTGAGCTGCTAGAGGTAGAAAAAAATTTTAGATTATCTTTGATTTTGTATAACAGATTATTCTACATAGAGGAGAAAAGAAACACCTTAAAAAGTAGAATCAGAATGTTTTAGAACTCAAAATTTATTACTTCAAATACACCTAGGACCTTTTATGTAAAAGTAAGTCAAATACCCCTTTAATTAGTTTAGATAGAATGATAGATATATGAATGATATATGAATGATAAATATAATGGTCAACTTAATTAAATTATTTATTAAATACATTTAGATATATTACACATCTTCAAAAACTTTATAGTATCTAGTATGTAGACTTTTGCAAACTAAGTACCTTAGCAGGAACTTAAAAACTAAATTTAAATTTCTGATTTCATAAAATTAGGTCATTCATAATCATTTTGATAGTGTTTTTGTGGCAGCAAAAATTTAGTATGTGATACCAGTGTTTTCTCTTTAACTCTAATTTTAAAGTAGCCCATTGGAAGATGTATTGGGCAGTTACTTAAAATAAAAAAAAATAAACTTTTAAAAGCCCTCACATGTAAAATAGAAAAGAAATTTCTGAACCTGATAAAAAGACAAGTAATGTAAGCTAAATTTTGGTTGGGTAGAATAGGGAACTCATAGATTTTTGTGGTCACAATCAAGAGAATATTCATGTCTAAATTCTATGAAGATTACTTGTAGGAGATTCTTGTATATATACTTTATTTTACTTTGAATTGTTTTACAGATGCTCAGCTTGAACTGCAACATCTTAATCATGAAGTGTGACCAAACTAAAATTTATTGATCCAAGCTATTTCTTTCATCCATATTTCAACCCAAATTGGGCCCTGAAGGATTCCTGTCTAATTTCTCTAAGCTAATGACAGTTGTATTTTATAGCATAGATATTGTGAGCTCTTGGAGTTAAGAGCAATTTTAAACTAAAATTTTTGATCATTGATGCCTTTCTCTGATTAAGAAAGTGAAAAATAATGTAGAAGGCAAACTTAAGTTTTAATAGCTATAGAATATTATCACATTTTTAAAAATAAATAAAGGAAAATGCCATAAGGAACTGAAAAGTTTTAAGATATAGAGGATTGAAAACTCAAGAAAGAATTTTATTTGGCTAAAACCTAGCTACAAGATTAAAATGAACAAGATCTCTCTTTTGCGCTTTGAAATAGACAAAAATCATCATGGGATATTTGAAAATTATTGAGTAAAAGTTTCACATAGTCTGTATAAAATTCTAGATGGATTATTAGCCCTACTTAAATCATTTCTCATAATTTTTGTCTTACAGCAATTAAAACATTAGATCTCAAGTAGGGATGATTTTGATAGCTAGTGGGAACATTGGAGACATTTAGGGAATGTCACAATTGGGAATATGCAAATATGACCCAATTAGTAGTAACTAGAGATGTTACAATGCAACCTATAATACATAGGATAGCCCTCAAACAAAGCTTTTGCCCTGTCTGTAGAAGTCAACTCACTCAATTGGTGTTAGTGCAAAAAGGATGCATCTTAAAGTTAACAAACATGAGTATAGAACATTTCAAGAATGAGAATTAAGATGTCTCTCTCAGTTTTTTTTACCCATGCAGAATTATCTGTTTCAAAGGCCTATGAGAATACATTGGCATTTTGAGAAATCTGTGAAAAAGCTAACATTAAAAAAGAATGAAATCACTATGTATCTATAGTAACATTGGCTAATTTTACTGCACAAACTATTCCTTATATTGCTTTTCAACAATAACTTCACCTGGAAATAAAATATTGTAAAGTAGAGAACTATAAATTTAGATTCCCATGTTAAGCTATGTATATTTAGAGATAAAATATATCAGGCAGTTGTTTTCTGAATACCCTTGACAAGTAAAATAATTCAACAGTAGAAGAGTAAGATAACATTGGGTCACCAACTTGTATCTGATTCCCAGTTGCTCCACCTTTAATTTCACAAGACCTAGAAGCTCTCTAATTATAACATGATGTAGCAATATTTCTCCAAGAGATTTCCAACTATAGTATCTAAAGAATTTAAGGAAAAGTGATACATATTTTATGTCTGCTGGATTTTCTCTGTAATGCATGGAATTATTTAAAAAAAATGGGGTCGGATGTGGATAATACATTTTTAAGTCTGTGAACTCAATGAACAATGAAGTTGAGCAAAGCCATAAAAGATAGAACTTTACAAACTGCTTTAAATGTTGAACTGATAGAATGTAAGTCTTTTACTCTTGCTGTGTTCAGATAAAACATTTATATAATTAAAAAAGTTACATTTTCAACTTTTATATGCTTTACTATATAGGCCCATTTCTTTGGGGATCAAGTTTTCAAAACAGAATGGTGAATTATCCATTAAATTTAAAGAGGAGAAAGGAATTTTTCAGGACCTGCAGAAAGCAGTTAAAACAAACTAAAAATACAGAAAAGAAATTGAGTATGCATGAATGAAATAAGAAAAGTAGGAAAGAGTGGAGAAATCTAGTAGTTTGTAATCTTCTCCATGATTATAAGTTCCTTTATTTTTCTAGTTCTAATAATTACTCCTCCATATTATGCTAAAATTGGTATTATCTCTCAGTAACTCCAAGTCTTTCTAATTTGTGCTCCCATATCTTCAATTTGGTTAATTTTATTCTACTATTGTAAGTCATCAAATATAGTGTTGTTAAATAATCTGTTATTTATATATTATTCGTATTTTATGTTTTCTTCAAATCTATTGTTAACTCTACCTCCTTCATAGATATGGCCATATGTTAAGTGATGAATGTGTAAACACACACAAACACTTAAAGCATGTATGAGTACATGAAAGATAATTATATAGTTTATTAAAATATTTCAATTGCCTATGCCAGTCCTTCTAAATATAAAAACCTGTTCAGTATATCTGTGTCACAATTTAACCTATCATTTTCTTTTCACATTGTTTATTCACATGCATTTCTATAGTCATATGGGAAACAGCTCTTCTATAATATTTTTTCCTCTCCGCTTTAACATGTGTATCCAATAAGAGATCAGTGAACTCAGGTATAATGAAACATAGTAAATAACATCTCCGAGATAGTTTTTTCACATCTCTTAAGCAATTTCCTTTTAAACATCATTTTGAAATAAGATTTTTGGTATAATATCAATATGCACCATGATTCTGAATATGACTTGAAATTTTATAATGTGAATTATTTGTAAGATTCATCCTTCTGTTTTATCAAAAGTTATAAACATATCTCAACTATCATTTCACATGTGAGATTCTCACAGGTGAGTTTCTTTAGAAGGATGCCAGTTCCATGATTGATCACAGAGCCTACCTACTGACTTCTTACAAAATAAAGGGTACATCACCAATAAGCTCAGCAACACCTAAAGAACTGTAGAAATGCAAAACCTTTGTTAACATTCTGGAAGTACAGAATATGAATTTCATTTTTAGTTGAGATTAGCCCCTGGTAATTCATATAGAGTGAAAGGTTTGAGGAAAAAAAACATAAAATCCTTTCTTCTTTCTACCTTCAGCTATTCATAATAAATAATATCTTGCTATTTTCCAAGCAGAAAAACCAGTATGTTATTTATATATGTCGCACCCATAGTGACTAGCTTAATATTTCTAATTCATGTGCTACTGGACACATCTTTATTAAATATATTTATTAAACTGAGAGCAAATTTCCCAGGAATTATAACTTTATATCTCCCATAGCTCATAGAAGAAATATTCTTCTGTAGATTTTAAGAACTCAGAATGTAGTTATTTTATCTAGTTAAAATGGTACCCACAATGTCCATAAAATACACCACAGTGATTAATGATTAGAAGAGACACTGAAAAAATGAACAAGTTTGATCAATGTATAGCAAAGAGATTTAGTAGCATAGTTTTTATTTTGCATTTATTTAGTGATATATTTAGAAGAATTTTTGTGTATAGTTAAAGTTGCATATTAACTTATTTGCATTGAGTTGAAAATGTAGTCAGGGTAAATGTATGTTAAGTCAATAAAAATTGATTTGAGATATTTTATTAATCCTAGTATACAGTATAGCATATCTGCTTTAAGCTTTTTGCAAATTAATGTCATAATGGACACATAATGTCTCTATGAAAACAACTCTAATGTTTAGATCATTATAAATATGAATAAGATTTATTTTATAAGATGTCTTTCAATTCTTTATTTTCCCATGGTTTTATAAATAAAGCAATTTTTTTTTAATTTCATCACTTAAAAGTCCTTCATACTGATTGAAAATAGATATTGTAGTAAACGACACAGCAGGCATTCCCAATGGTATACAAATGAATATCAGATTTATTTAACAGAAACTCATAATTCATTAAGAGAATTACCCTGATAAACAAGTTAAAATTCAAATTATAATGTACACTATAAACTCTCTGCCTTAATAATATAAATATTCATCCATTTGTATTACAAGGGAGGGAAGATTCCAATCCGGTGGACATCCCCAGAAGCTATAGCCTACCGAAAATTCACGTCTGCCAGCGATGTATGGAGTTATGGGATTGTTCTATGGGAGGTGATGTCCTATGGAGAGAGACCATACTGGGAGATGTCCAATCAGGATGTAAGTATTTGTAGTCTGTGAGTTATGGGTTCAGATTAAGAGATCAAGCTGTGCAAGGAAGTGGAGCATAATGAAACCAGGTGGCTCCCAGTTTGTGACATTGAAATAAAATACTTAAATGAAATTCTCCAAGTCTTGCAAGGACATTCATTAAGCTGCTCTTATGACTCTGCATTTTACCCTCAAGCAAGGGCTTAGAAATGAGACCAAATGGAAGATATAGTAAGAATGTAATAAAGTAAGAGGCAACAAGATAGCCTGTAGATATCAAGATATGTTAGATTTTTTTTTCTACTAAATCATGTCTCTGTAACATTAGTAGATATACATGCTTGCCATGCTTTGCAAATTTAGATAATGCATCTGTGGCAACATCTTGTTTACTTAAATAAAACATTTCCTAAAGCCAAACAAACAACTAATCTCAATTATGTTGTTTCTCTTGATATATTACACGTACACATGAAGTCAGTTATAAAAGCTGAGATTTCTGTATGGAGAAAATGGTCTTTATCTTTTTTTGTAACTGTGATATGATTTTGCAAAAGGGCTTTTGTTTTTATAAGTTGTTGAGCTAACCTTTTTTAAAGGGAGGCTGTTGGATATGGAATAAAAACTTGGATTTCTTTCTTTATGCTTAGCCAGAAACCATGTCAAAGATACATCAGAGGTAAACCGATATGTTTTGTCAGTTCTTTTCTACTTACCACATAGAGAAGTCATTTTAAATGTTTTTAGGTCTAAAAACGTATCTGCGCTTCTACAAACAAGTCATATTTGTTATTGTACTAGTAACACCAGACTTACATTTTAGTTTCTCCATGTTCCAATTTCTACTGTATTAGTTGATAGTAATTTGGACTCTAGACCACACTTTAGCACGACCTAAGAATCTTTAGGAATGCAAATTATAAGGCCTTACACTATTTTTCTAAAATCAGCATATTGAATAGTATGCTAATAAGCCCTTCAGACAAATCTTGTGTACAGTAATGTTTGAAAATAGCTTCTTGGGCCCCAAGAGATAGCACAGCAGTGTGTCCCCTATGCCTGCCAGGAGCTATTCCTTTTTTTTTTTTTTTTTTTTTTGTGGTTTTTGGGTCACACCTGGAAGTGCCCAGGGGTTACTCCTGGCTCCATGCTCAGAAATTGCTCCTGGCAGGCACGAGGGACCATATGGGGCACTGGGATTAGAACCAATGACCTTTTGCATGAAAGGCAAACTCCTTACCTCCATGCTATCTCCCGGGCCCCGCCAGGAGCTATTTCTAAGCAGACAGCCAGAAGTAACGACTGAGCATTGCCGGGTGTGGCCCAAAAAAGCAAAACAAAACAAAAAAATAGCTTCTTTGCAAAATTTTAAAATATCAGAAATTAGTAACTGCATAAAATTTCAGAACTATATATATTATAGATAGATATATAGATATATATTTGCCAAAGATATCATTTGAACTGTGACTTAAAGTATATATGCTTTTAAGACTTTTAATTAATGGAAGAATAGCTTCCATAGAAATCCGTATTATTAAATACAATTTCTTTATGTTTCACTATATTTACTGTAGCAAAGAACATTTCTTTCTTTTATCTAGAAGAGACTTTACATACACTTTCCCACTTTGGATCCTTATTGAGCAGTTTTAGGCATAATTTCTTACTAATAGAATAAGGTTTATTTATCTTTTTAAAATAAGATCTCACTTCAATTTGAAATAGGCATGATAGTATGCCCTGCTCAGAATAAAGAGCCACCTGTTAAGTACCTGAAATTTTCGCTTCTCACACAGGTCATTAAAGCAGTGGATGAGGGCTATCGACTGCCACCCCCCATGGACTGCCCAGCTGCGTTATATCAGCTGATGTTGGACTGTTGGCAGAAGGACAGAAACAACAGACCCAAATTTGAGCAGATTGTAAGCATTCTGGACAAGCTGATTCGGAACCCAGGCAGTTTGAAAATCATCACCAGTGCGGCAGCAAGGTGACATAATACATTCTGCATTCTAAAAAAAATTTTTAAAAATTGCATTCTACACTCATTCTGAACTTACTGCATACATGTTATCTCCAAGGTGTTATCATTTTCCTTTTGATTGCTTCAGCTTTATTCTTTTATTGTTTAAATTGAGGAAATACATAATTTCCCTCCATCTTTTCTTCTCTTTTTTCTCCTTTTGTTTATCTTCCTGTGATCACCTTTTCTATGTTGTCTTTCTTTTGCCTTCTTTTCCTCCCTCATTTTCTTTTTACTTTTATTTCACTGTTTCATTTACATTCCTTCCTTGCTTCTCTTTCCTTCCTTCATCCCTCCCTTCCTCTCTTCTTTCCTTCCTTCCTTCCTTCCTTCTCTTTCTTTTCTGCTTTCATTTTGTTCTTTCATTTGTTTCTTTCTTCCTTTCTTTCCTTCTTCCTTCCTTCCTTCCTTCCTTCCTTCCTTCCTTCCTTCCTTCCTTCCTTCCTTTCTTTCTTTCTTTCTTTCTTTCTTTCTTTCTTTCTTTCTTTCTTTCTTTCTTTATTTCTTTCTCTCTTTTTTTTCTTTTCTCTTTACTGTCTATGTCTCTGAATACCAGAAGAAATGTCAATACACTATAGCTAGAATATACATTCTGGGCTATCCAGAATGTATGTCTATTAAATTCTATACATATTTTCCAAATTAAGAGCTGTCAAATTATATTAATGTTTTTAAAGAAGCATATGAAAGTGTGTTTACAAAATAAAGTGGAAAATAGAAAAATGGGAAAAGAAAGATTTTGTCTGGGGTCATAGGAGAAGAGGTCGTATATTTGATGCTTCTCAGACATAAAAAATCAAGCTATCTTATATTATATGTAAGAGTTAAATTATATAAAAAAGAGTTAAATTATAGGGGAAATTATATTTAAAATACATTATCTCTGTTTATATTATATTTAAAGAAATAAAATGTAAATTTAAATTTAATGTATATGATGCAAAATGTTTTAATAAAAGTAATTATAATTAAGGTTAAACATTATTTTAGGCAAGAAATAATAAGTATGAGGGGTCAGAGCAATAGCACTGTGGTAGGGCATTTGCCTTACATGCTGCCAATTCCTTGTTCAATTTCCAGCAACCCATAGGGTCCCCTGAGCCTGCTGGGAGTGACTTCTGAAAGCAGAGCATGAGTGCTGCGAATGTGGCCCTCCGGAAAAAAATCTGTATTGCATAATAGGTGCATCCTTCTACAGAGTCATTTTTAAATGTACCTACCAATTTTTTAACATAATGATAATATGAACTTCCTAGCATATATAATAATTCTTTATTCTAGAGGAATTTTAAAATTAAATAGCAATGATACACTTGAATTCTAGTCTAATGTATCTTAAACATAGAGAAACCCCATAAAATAGTGAAGACAAATAGTTAATATCACCTAAGGCATATTTTTTGATGTACAATAAATAATAGACAAGAACTGACTATAAAAATTAAATATTGTGATGTACACTAAAATTGTGTTTATAAATACCAGAGATATAGTGCTGGGAGTAATTGGCCTTGCCTTGTCAAATTGCTCGGTGGACAGTAAAGTGGGTTAGGTACTTGTTTTTCATGGGTTCATCTAGGTTCAATCTTCAGCACAGCATATGATATCCCTACACACAGCAGGAGTGAACCCTAAAAATAGAACTGTAATTAAGCCTTAAACATAGCTGGGCATCCCAAAAGATGACACCAAAAACAGCAACAACATCAACAACAAATCAAAAGCAACAAAAAAAAACATGATTGTAAATAAACCTCTGAGTTGGTGGTGTTTAAGCTGAGATCTAGATTATGATCAATCAGCTTTATAAAGAATTTCTCACCAAAATAATAATGTTGGAAGAGAAAATAAAAACTTCAAATGATGGGACTGGCGAGGTGACGCTAGAGGTAAGGTGTCTACTTTGCAAGTGCTAGCGAAGAAAGGACCGTGATTCAATCCCTCGGCATCTCATATGTTTCCCCCAAACCAGGGGCAATTTCTGAGTGCTTAGCCGGGAGTAACCCCTGAGCATCAAATGGGTGTGGTCGAAAACCAAAAAGAAAAAAAAAGAAACTTCAATTGATATCAATGGGTAATGGAATTAGATAAAGACAACAGAAATAAAACACTCAAGAAGGAAAAAAATCTGTCATTAAACTAAATGAGAAAAAAAACAAAACTGAACACTCTGGAAAGGATTTGTTAATAACTTGGAAATTGTGTGAGGAATCCATTAGAACAGCAGAAAATTAACATGATTAAACTTACATGTCTTGTTTAGAGGGAGGATCTGATGTACGAAGTAAGGTGCTTGCTCTGTATCTTGATAACTATTTTTGTTCTTTTCTTTGGACACACTTGACAGTGTTCAGGAGTTACCCCGAACTCTTAAAATAGGAATTATTCGTGAATTATGCCTACCTTCATAGCAGATTTGGGAGGATGTAAAGGTTGTCTAGAATTGAACCAGGTTTGGCTGCATAAAAGGCAAATGCCTTATATTCTGTGCTATTTCTCCAATGACTTTAGTTTAATTCCCAGCAACAGGAAGCACTTTCATTAGAATCAACAAAACATACAGCCTCAAGTAAACCCTAAGCATCATTGAGTTTGTCCTTAAACCAGAAATTAAAATAAATAAATAAAAATAAACAAAAGAAATTTTGTCTATGACAAAAATCCGCAACTTAAGACATTGCCTAAAATGTAGAGCAATACACTGTGTTATTAAGAGTTACAAAGATTTGGAAGGAAAAAAATCAGGAAAAAATGTTTCTAGGAAAGCATTGCATATGAATTTTTAAACAAATATTTAGATTTTTGAGTAATAAATGTGAAAAAAATCTAGGGACCCAGGAGATAGCATGGAGGTAAGGCATTTGTCTTTCATGCAAAAGGTCATCAGTTCGAATCCCGGTGCCCCATATGGTCCCCCGTGCCTGCCAGGAGCAATTTCTGAGCATGGAGCCAGGAGTAACCCCTGAGCACTGCCGGGTGTGACCCAAAAACAAACAAAAAATAAAGAAAGACAACATTGTAAGATGTTATCATTGGATACTTTAACTTAAAAGAGTGCAAAATATACTTTTGGTAAATTTAAAACCATAAATATTACACATGTGAAAAATGATAACAGTAGTTTATGGGGGAATGTTTTCTAAATAAAGTTTCAATAGAAACTTCTGCTTAGAAATGTATAGAGGGACGGGCTGGAGAGATGATAACACTGCAGTTGGGCGTTTCTCTTGCACTCAACCGACCCAGAATGGGAGGTGGTTTGAATCCCTACATCCCTCATGCCTGCCAGGAGTGATTTCTGAGCACAGAGCCAGGAATAAGCCCTGAGTGCTTCTGGGTGTGACCCAAAAATCATAAAAAGAAATGTATAGAAGAGAGGTAGACATGGTGCAGCTTATAAAATACTTGTCTTGAACATAGCCAAATTGGTTTTGTTACTCTGCATCCCAGATGGGCCCTTGACTCTACTCTGCCAGTAGTGATTTTTTTTTTTTTGCATCAAGACAGGGTTAACCCCTAATCACCAGAAATATAACTCAGCCCTCTACCACAATAAACCAAACCAAAATCAAAATACCCTAAATACTTTTTTCATCCTTTAAAGCACATACAGACAAAAATATAATTTATAAAAATATTAAAGTTTTGGGGGCCGGGCGGTGGCGCTGGAGGTAAGGTGCCTGCCTTGCCTTGTGCTAACCTAGGATGGACTGCGGTTCGATCCCCCGGTTCCCCATATGGTCCCCCGTGCCTGCCAGGAGCGACTTCTGAGCGAATAGCCAGGAGTAACCCCTGAGAGTCACCGGGTGTGGTCCAAAAACCAAAAAAGAAAAATTAAATTTTATAAGATAACATTTAATATGTAATCTCTGAATTGAGTGTGTTCATTCACTTTTATAAAAAGATAACCATATATACTAATGCTAACAGAACATATTAAAATATAAATTTATTTCTATTCAGGTAGTAATAAAGTACCCTGTTTATTACATTTGGGGGGGTTGGGCCACATCCAGCAGTGCTTAAGGGTTATTTCTGGCTCTGTGCTTAGAAATCACTCATGGTAGGCTCAGAGGACCACATGGATGCTGGAAATCAATCCTGAGTTGATTGCATGCAAGGCTAATGCCCTACTCATTTTGCTATCACTCCAGCCCCTTATTGCATTTTTAAAGAAAATAGAAAAGTGACATGCCCTTTAATTTTAAATATTTATTCCCAAGATATTTTGGTTTTGCCTTATTGTATACATATATTAAATTCACATTTTTGAATACAAGAAATGAACATATGCACAGTACATATTGAATGAGATTCTAAAGCAAAGAAAATCAAGTTCACTGAAAAAGACTAAAGTTGTAGGTCAAATATATTTGAAATTAGATAGTATGCATAATAATGCTTATTTAATTTAATTGAAATTATTTAAAATATATTATTCCGGGGGCTGCACGGTGGCACTGGAGATAAGGTGCCTGCGCTAACCTAGGACGGACCGCCGTTCGATTCCCCGGTTCCCCATATGGTCCCCCATGCCTGCCAGGAGCGACTTCTGAGCGAATAGCCAGCAGTAACCCCTGAGCGCCGCCGGGTGTGGCCCAAAAACCAAAATAAATAAATAAATAAATAAATAAATAAATAAATAAATAAAATATATTATTCCATTAATTAGTAGTTAACTTTAAACTTTCAAGAAAAATGTTTCAGATAGATGTTCTTATTAATGACATTGATATTAGCAATATTTGGCTGATTTCTAAGTATATTATACTTAAATTGTAAACAATTGATCTTTTGACAAATATTTTGTTAAAGGTGTCCATTGATTATAATAATCAGTGTTATTCTCAAAATCGCTTTGATTTCTATTTCTGAAACTGACTGTGTGCTTTCATTATACAACAAATATTTTACTGAATCTTTTAAGAGGGCAGGAAGCATTCCAAATATTCAGATGGCTTTGTTTAATGTTAATGCATAAAGTCGGCAATACACAACAAATATTATACTGATTTTTTAGAAGTAAGAAAATAACATAAATACTCATGATTTTGTTTAATGTTAGGCATACAGTTGATAATCATACTGGTGGAAAAATTAAACCCAAAGTATAAATATAACTTCTAAAAATCTAAGGTTTTTTTCCCTTAAAATCTAGAGTTAGTTAACTAAAATAAACACAATGATTTTATTTCTTAAAATGTCATTTTATATTAATTTCCTGTTAAGAACTATATACGTTCAAATTTTTCCTTAGTTACTAATGACTAAAATTACTTAATGCTATTAAAATCGTGCATAGTTAATGTAAGAGGTAAAAGATAAAAATAATCCTAATTTTAGACTATAAGTTTACAAATTCTTGATTTCCTCCTAAAATATACAGAGAACATAATTTTAATCAAAATAATGAAATGTTTCACATCTTAGAATAAAAGTTATTATATTTTCAGACTATAATAAAGGTAGACATAGAAATTGAACACTTAAAATTTATTCTTTATTGTTAATGTAATCTCAGAGCAGTTCTCAATATGTATCTCCTGTATTAGAGATCTTATTTCTAATGTGAGATTCAATTAGTATCTACTTACTCATTCATGAAATGTGCTAGTCACTATTTCTGACATGTAACAAACAAAATCCATATAAAAACAAGTTTTATGTTATAGGATGACAACTTTGAACCGTAGATATTTAGAATACCAATCAATGCAAGAGGTACATCATTATGTTATGTTACATCTGTCACCGGTCATTGTTGACTGACTTTGTTTTCCAATATCTAGTTGTGATTTATATGAAACCATTTAAAGATTAAATAGGGATTGATTGGAAGAGAACAACGTGTAACTCTTTAATGCAACAGTCTGAAAATACATAAAAGACTAATTCACATACCTAAATACTAGGAGCGAAGAGTGAAGGGGAGGAAAGTTATTTTTTGCTTCCCCCGAGCAAACATGTAATTTCCATGATTTCTTTTTAATGACTGCGGTCTGCAGCCAGTAGGTACTGATTTATGAAAAGCTGTAAAAGATCAGGTGGAACTCTGCAGGACATCGTTTACAGCTGCATGGATTGAAACCTATCTAATTTGTCTAGTAAAAGTGTGAGCTCACAGTGCATATCACCCAGCCTATAAATTTCCCCTTCAGACCCAATGTCTCGGGTTGGGTCTAAAAAAACGCCAATGCCTGCAGCTGCTCCAAAACCCACATTCCCTTGGTGCGCATGAAGAGACATCACAGGCTCTTCACAGTGAGAGACAAATTCCTATCCATTGATAAACTCTCCAGATGTCCTCTCAGAGGAGGAAAGGAACCAATTTTTATTTGAAATCCCTAGAGAAATCCTGGAAGTGGAAAAATGATACTTTGCAGGACTGGTTATTCTGAGGTCACTGGCATTAAAATTAGGTCATTCTTTGTCTTGCCTGTACTTTGATCCAAGTACTAAACAGAAAAAACACGGTTGGGGTCACTAATCCCTAATCCGCAAGTCCTGTTTTATTTCAGTTTGTTTATCCTAATTTTCTTGAAACTCTTGTTGAGTATGGCTGTACTGCTGAGTTAAAAAACACAAGCCAGTTTGAATTGAAAAGGGAAAAAAAAAAAAAAAACACCAAAAAACCCTGCGTTTTGCTGTTAGACACACTTCATGGTCTGAGTAAAATGTCCGAGGGTTCAATTCTTTATACCCAAAAACCTATACATTAAAAAAAAAAAAAAAAAAGGAATGGCCATTCAGAGAATCAAGATTCAATAACATTGATAATAGATTCTATGCTGTAGCTACTGTAAAAATGCCAAATGTCATATAGAATGTAAGCTACGGAAAAATTAGTATTTTATTTTCATTTAGCTTTTCTTATAAAATGCCCTCACCTCTGATTTAGTGCTATTTCTATTATTTTTTAGAGTTCAATTTTCTTTTTTTTTAATTTTTTTTGGTTTTTGGGCCACACCCAGTGACGCTCAGGGGTTACTCCTGGCTATGCGCTCAGAAGTTGCTCCTGGCAGGCACAGGGAACCATATGGGAACCGGGGGATCGAACCGTGGTCTGTCCTAGGCAAGGCAGCAGGCACCTTACCTCCTGCGCCACCTCCCGGCTCCCAGAGTTCAATTTTCTAATGGGTTGAAGAATCAATATTATTGATTAATAGCACACAATATATGTTTAATAAATAATTAATAAACTGGGTTAATAACAAACAATTACTATTTATTAATTAAATGTCATTGTGATAATTAATTGTGGTTAGTGACAAAGACTGCTCCAAGATGATCAAGCAGAAACAAGCCAGAATGAATTTTTTTTTTGTAATTTAAACTGTATATCGAGTTGAGTTCACAATTGTTTACTTTTGCTGTTTGCCTTGCATGCAGAGGACAGTGGTTCAAATCCCCACATCCCATATTGTTTCCTGAGCCGCCAGGAGCGATTTCTGAGCATAGGACCAGGAGTAACCCCTGAGCGCTGCCAGGTGTGACCCAAAAATCACAAAAAACAAAAAACAAAAAACTATAAACAATAACACATTAATTATGCATTCATGGCATTCATTTTAAATTTGTAATCCAGTCTCTTGAAATGAATAGTAGTACTCGAATTTAGACTAAAGCAGAAGCTCCCAAAATTGTTTGGCTTACCACCCCCTTAAAGAAAATCACTTATAATCTGCTGGTCAATCTACCTTCCTTAAGCTAAAAAGCAGAAAGTGCTCAGCCAGTTGTATCTTCTGCTTTTGTTCCCATTTCCATGGGTCCAGCCTCTCAAGAGGGCATTATTACCTGCTTTAATTAATACTGAAAGAGATCTAATTATTAAGTTGTATAATGGATGGAAACAGCAGAGTTAACAATTTATGTTTACCAAACTGTTTAATTATAAGTTGTCAATTTCATCAAATATCAAAATGTATCTCTACCAAAATTTATCCCTACCTAGCTTTTATCCCCAACCATAGTAAGTTACAGGGTATAAAAATGTTCATATTTAAGAATGGTACTGCACATTTCAGCAAGAGTCTTGTATAGTTTAAATGGTGAGAAAAATAAACAGAAATATTAAACTAATTTTTAAATGTGGATTAATCTGGAACATTTTGGGATTTGCGTCACAGATAAATTTTCTTATTTTGAACATGAATTTTGTACAATTTTTGCAGATAATAATAAATACTTGGTATAATAGCTAAACTAATTTTTCTAGGTGGGTCATTTTGATATTATTTCATGCTATTTATTAAAATAGGTTTGGTATTGATAGATATTACATGCAATTCAACATAGTTTTCCTTTTTCTTGTCATTTTTTGACTACTAATTTAGATGTTGAATTTATTTATTTAATGTTTGTGGTACAATACCTGGTGATAATGAGGGATTATTCCTGATTCAGCTTTCAGAATTTATTCACTGGAAGCCTGGTAAACCATGTGGGATGCTGGGAAATGAGCCTAGGTTGGCCACATACAAATACCTTACCGACTCTACTATTGTTTTACTTCCCACTTGATTTAGTTTTTTTTTTTTTATTTAGGTACTGTAACTTAAATATTATCAATAATAATGTTCCATTCATGAAATATTCTAACACTAGCCTATCAGGCTCTTCCATCAATGTACCTAGGTACTTGATAATTTTCTTCCCCTTCATTAATTTAATGCTTTTAATTCTGGTTTCTTCTTCTTCTTTTTCTTCTTCTTCTTTCTTCTTCTTCTTCTTCTTCTTCTTCTTCTTCTTCTTCTTCTTCTTCTTCTTCTTCTTCTTCTTCTTCTTCTTCTTCTTCTTCTTCTTCTTATTATTATTATTATTATTATTATTATTATTATTC
>PVKC010018314.1:0-19691 GCA_004027635.1 Crocidura indochinensis
AAAAAAAAAGTTAAAAAAAATAAAACTTAACTTAAACTACCATGCACATTTTATAGGCTCACTGTGGTTCTTCTTTGTGACATACAGGGACTATCGGGAGCATTTTGGTCTTTATTTATTGGAACTGCATAATCTAATTATCTCTCATTAGAACCGAGCTGATTATTTCATTTATCTTTGTAAATGTGACAACAAAAGCTTCTCTCTTTAATTAAGCAGATCAGCAATTAGCTCTTGTTTTATAGAAGTTTTAAACATCCCTGTACTAATAGCAGGCAACATGATTTTATCAGAAGTCCTGAGAAGAATAGTAGCAGAGGACAGTTTGATTTAGAACCCCTTTTAAGTGAAAGCTATGTAGGCAAAGTGGCTCTCTAATGACAAAGGTTCAGAGAGGACTAGTCAAACAGGAGTACACACTTGAGAGATGCTCAAGTCCTTTTCACCTCCATTATGATATAAGCAACAACTTCAATTTTGAAATGTATTTATTTGTAACAGTAATTTATTCTTTATTGATCAATTACAATGTCTCAAACACTTTAGGTATATTTATTTTTAAGTATTGATTAAGATCCTGTGGTTTTCAAAACATAATAATAGTATCTAATGCATGGTGTATATACCTTTATAGAATCCACAATAGTTCTTAAGGTAGGTACTATGAACTTACCGTATTTGCCGGCGTATAAGAAGACTTTTGAAACAACAAAAAAAAGTCAGTGAAAATCGGGGTCATCTTATACACTGAGTATATCCCGAAAAAATGTTTCAATATGCCGCTAAATGAAAATTGTCTGAATATTGCCACAAAACGAATTTTCCAACTCGATCCTGCACCAATCACTGCAAGGCTGCTCGGACTGCCTCTCTAACTCGGCCAATCCAAGCAGGCTTTTGATGCATGCAAATTAGACAATGTTCTGGACCCGAATCTACACTGTAAAAAGCCTGATCAGATTGGCCAGAGTCAGACGAAGTCTATTACAGTATACCCTTTGAACCATTGCTTGTTGTGATTGGCTCACTGTGGTACATACAGTTGCAGCACAGGAGCGTTCTGTCTGATACAGCGAATATAGGCCTAGACCTATGTTTTAACTGCAAAATTAGGGGTTGTCTTATACGCCCACAAATACTGTATCTATTTTACAGATGAACCAACTGAGAGAATTTAACTTACAGGCAAGTTTACGGCTAGTATTTGATTTTGATAGTCTACAATTTGTTTTCTTCACTTTTTCTTCTCCTTTTATCTCTGTCCCCCTCCATGTCATTGTCTCCCATATTTCATTCATGTCTTTGTGATATTCTATTGCAGCACCAAGTACAGTGAGGATATGAAAGCAACATGTATGTAAGGACAGCGAAATGGATAAAGTTGTGGTATATACTCAATGGAATACATTGTGATCAAAAGAAAACATGAAATCATGCAGTTCACTGTAATTCAATGGAACTGGAGAATATAATGTTTCACAAAGTCAGAGAAAGAAGGGAAAAATTCCAAATGATCTCACTCATCTGTGGTATAAAGAGAGATAAGTCAAGGGTATCAAATGATGACAAACACAGGGCTATGGATTACAGAATTGATAATATCTAGTAATAGGGAGAATGTTAAGAGGGGAATGATAAATTGAACTGAGTGTTAATGAAATGGACTTTCCTTAAGGGATATGATGCATATTGCTTTGTTCTTAATATAAAAGGCATTTATTGAGTTTTTATTCTATACTAGGCATTTTGTATGCAATATCTCTCCTAACCCATATAATAATGCTAAGAAGAAGAGTGCTGAATGTTTACTTTCTTATTTATTTAACTGAGAAAACTGAAGTTTGAAGAATAATTTATTTAAGATAATTGCTAGTAAAACAATTTCAAGTTAGATGTTTGTATCTAAAGCTTTTATTAAAATTATTTTTATTAAGACACTCGGAGTTATGAAGTCAATTCAGAAAAACAGTGAGGAAACACTGCTTTTGAATTAATGTTCATGAAGATCATAGACACTGGAAGACTCCAGGAATCTGTGATGATGTGTAAAACAGTTAAGTTGCATAAGGTCATGAGGTACAATGCCTTCAAAATGGGGAAAGAGATCATAGCTAGCAGTGATGGAGTGAGCCTGTGTTTTTGGGGGGCAACATGAATCAGTGTTAGAGAAAGGCTACACTCCAGTGGGTCATTGGGGATACTTCATTACCTTGGAAGGAAGCCATAGCCACCCCACAGACTGTATAAAGGGAAGGTCTTAAACTTAGAAGGGTTCCCACAGATGAGTAGATCCAAAGGATGAGAAAGGAACCTTTTAGATAGAAGGGTGGAATCCAAAAGACTGAGGGATTGAGTTCAAATTAGTAAGTAGAAAACCCCAAAAGGAAGAGGAGAAGGACCCTGTACTAGAGACCCAAGAGGTCTCACAGATCTAATAAGGGTATCTCCTCCTTAGATAAGTGGGGACCTTCCAAGGAAGGGAGTCTCCAGAAATGGGGTATAGGAGTTATAGAGGAGTGAGGTGACATCAGACAAAAGATGGATTTAAGTGCAGAGACCTGAAAGCAGTTAGGAAAGTGGACATGCTTAAAGGAGACCTCGATGACAGACAGAGAAAAAGAGCATAAGTTTTCACCACAGTTTTCACAGCAGTCTGCATGAGGGTTATATTCACACAGGCTTGGTTGCAGTATGTGCTGAAGATCACACACATGGTTGTGATACACTGGATATTTTCTTAGTTTAACTGGGCCCCATTTTGCCTAGGAGGCTATGCTGAAGACAAAACCCAAGAAGAGAGAGGAGAGAGAAAGAGAGAATGAGAGAGAGAGCGAGAGAGAGAAGTGAGGAGACCCAGTATGTGGAGAATGAGGAGATTCTCCCTGGAAGGGAGAGGTGTGCTGGAGTTGGTAGTGCTAGAATGCCAAAAATGTAGGGCATTTTGAGAGGTGCTGGGTTTGGAGTGAGGGAAGGAAGGTGAGGAGAGTTATCAGCTAGACCGACTAGGTACTGGTATTACGGATTGGCATGTAGCAATTACCACGCTAAAACCAGTCCAATAAGGCATTTTCAACTTCTTTCTCATGAGCGTCTATAGCAGAGAACGGAAAATAAACACACAAGGAGACAAAGGAATATCCAAGCTTTGGGGTCGTCTGGGCAGCCATCTGTAAGCTTTCAGGCTGGCTAATGTACACAATACAATATCTCCCCTCCACACAATTGGGGGAATCCCAGCATGTGAATCACTGTTTAAAGGATTTTAAGGGCTGTTAATTATAAGAATATCAACATTCAATGGGCACTTTAAAAGCAGGGACTGGATACTTCACAATCGGGGGGCATTCTTCAAATATAAAGTTGTGGCAGTTTTCTATTCCATTTTTGGGTATGTTACCCTCAACATCTAAAAGACCCTAAAACTGTTTTTGTTCTATCCTTTCTGGGACCATATGGGATGCAGGAGGATTTTACCGAAGTCTGTCCTAGGCTAGCACTGGCAAGGCAGACAGAAGCCTTACATCTTGCACCGCTGCCCTGGGATTCGCATTTTGTGTTGTACATTCTTTCAAATGTATATACGTTGTGTCAAATATACATAACTTGTATCTACATTTATGCATATCAGTTTTCACCATGTTGTCTGCATGAGGGTTATATTCACACAGGCGTGGTTGCAGTATGTGCTGAAGGTCACACACTTGGTTGTGATACACTGGATATTTTCTTAGTTTAACTGGGCCCCATTTTGCATAGGAGTCTATGCTGAAGACAAAACCCAATGCTTCATGCTTGGAAAGTAAGCAGTCTACCTCTGAGTTATCTCTCTGGTCTCCATTAGAGGCTGTATTCAATTATTCTAAGAACTACTTGTAGCAGAACACTCAAAGTATTCTGGGAAAACAAAAGTAGCAAGGTAGGTGTACATATGTCATGTTCTCCTTTTTGTTATGTTTCTACAAAATATGAAAATAGCACAAAGTTTCTAGGGAGGCTGAATTCTAAAAATCAACTAATTACCAGTGGTCCCTTTAGAAAGTAGTCAGGAGTAGATGAGGGTATATGTGGTGGGTATGTGTGGCCAGTTGCTGAGATAGACAACTTATTATCCCAATTAGAGACCTAGTGCTATCCTATAACACTTAAAAAAACATACTGGAGTAAGGTACAGGATATGTTCTCTAAAAATTGTTGATATGCTGATTTAAATGTGTAATCAATAGTATTAACTACAAGCGTAATGATGTGTGGTAGCTCTAGAACCTATAAAACTGGAAAGTATTCTTTAATTTTTTTTCAGAAGGGAATGGTTTGGCCCTCACTAAGTGGTACTCAGAAACTATTCTTAGTCTTCTGGGTACCATTTAGTGCAGGAAATTGAACCAGTACTTTGACATGCAAACCATTTGCTACAATCTTTTGAGCTATCACTTTAGCCCTGATGTCTACATTCATTTGTTTGTTCATGCCTGAATTTTCTCTCTCACTCCGGCCCATTGATTCCCACATTCTTCAAGGAGAAAAGTGTCATTTGTATATATTTGGTAAGTTGATTGAGGGAAGTGCAAAGAGAAAGCTAGTGATGAAGTCGAAGTGGACAGAATTCAGAATATATGGCCCTTAAATGAATAATATCATAAAGCTCAGAGGATTAGAACTTGAAAGTTTAGGGGGTAATTCATGGTTTAAATATTGCTGTTAAAATTTTGACCATGAGCCATGGTTAGTCTTGTCCCAGAAGTTCAAGTCCTTATGGAATCTTCATAGCTTTAGAATGTATGACAGTAGTTCAAATGAGGCCGCTCTAGGTGCTTAAAAGGTTCTCTGATGCTTGTTGAACATGGAAGGATTTATTGTCTTGACAATTCTTGATTTGTACTCAGTAGATTTGGGGGACAGAATCATGTTGGTAAGGACCCCATGAGTATGCGAATTTTAAAGCTCTATGAAAACAATCCTCTCTTGTTTCTGAAAGCCCACGTCAGAGCAAATTGCAAAAAGCATTGGTTTTTGTCCCTTTCAGCTTCAAAACATAATGGCTAATTAAGCAGGATTATGAAACTCAATAAACTTATATTTGGGATTAAACAATAGCACAGCAGCTGGAGTGCTTTCTTTGCACACTGATGACCTGGATTCAATCCCTAGCATTCTATATGGTTCCTTGAATAACACTAGGTATAATTCTTGAGTGCAGAGCAGAATGTGGCACAACAAAAAAACGAGGAAGAGAAATTCTCTCTATATTTGTACCAACATTTGCACTCAAAGATGGGACCCACTTCTAGTTATTAACCCCCAACACAAAACATTGATTCAAAAAGATTTGTATGTACCTATGTTCATTGCAATATATTGCATACCTATGTACAATAACAAGAAGCAACTTAATGCCTAAAATAGATGGATAGATAAATAAGTTATGGCTTTTTATATGATGGAACACCATACAGTTAGAAGGAGCAAGCCTCAAGCCATTTGCTATAGTTTAGATAAAATGGTAGGGTATAATAGTGAGTGACGTAAGCCATAGTTAAAAGGACAAATACAAGATAATCTTCATTTTTGGTATACAAGAAGTAAGTCAAGCATATGGACCATGTCAATCAATAATAAATCTTGGACACTGGGCTCTATACCTAGAGACTGGAGGAGAGTGGGTGAGAAGATAATTATATTAGCTGGAACTCTCATATGAACATAGGTGATTAGGCTGGAACACGTTGGTGGTGACCAAGGGAGGAAACAGTATGGACCAAAACTACAAATGTCAATCAACAAATGATGGGGAAATGAATGAGGGAAAGTAAAGAAGAGCAAGAAGCGACAAGGAGACAGTAGTAGATAGTTACTGATTCTTTGGTCACAACGGTGTGTAGCAATGGTACACAATGGTATTGATTATAAATCAATGCCATAAAAATAAATACCAATGTAATCCAAACCTAAACTATAATAAATTTTGGGGGGGCCACACCCAATGATGCTCAGGGGTTACTCCTGGCTATGCGCTCAAAGATCGTTCCTGGCTTCGGTTACCATATGGGATGCTAGGGGATCGAACTGCTTTCTGTTGTAGGCTAGCGCATGCAAGACCTATGGTTTGTGCCACCACTCTGACCCCATAAATTTTTAATTAATTTTTATTAAGTCACTGTGATTTACTAAGTTAGTCATAGTTTTATTTCAGGCAATTTTCCAATATCAAATCATACCACCAGTGTTAACTTCTTTCCACTAATGTCTTAGGTTTCCTCCTGCCTCACATATCCTCATAAGCTTTCTTGATAGCCACATTTATAAGTTTACTTGTGGGTCAGAGCTCATGCTTTCAGTGTTGTGGACTCTGGTGTCACACCCCACTCAGGAAGGGCAGACACCAGAAGTGCTCCTTAGTCTTCCCAGGTGCACTGCACTCCTGAAATTAGGAATTTATTTGCCAGAAAGGCCCACTTTGAGTAGTCTAAATCAGCTGACCTCTTTGCGTGGATTGGCTATAATTTCATACGTGGCTGTGATATCTCACTCTTTCTCTTTAAGAAATCAGGCCTTTTTCCTCAAAAAAAGAAATTACAGTACAGGAAAAACATGCCAAAAGTATCATGCTGAGTCCTTTTGTGATCTCCCTCTCACACTACCTTGAAGGTATGGGGTTTCTCTACCTGTCACTTCATTCTAATTCTAGCTCTGATCTCATTGGTTCAATCCCTCTTCCTTTCTCCCTGGCTACGCCCCAAGAATCTGGCTTTTTAAGGCCAACTCAAAATAAAGTCTCTCTCTCTGGACCCTTCCTCACCACCGGTCACACCATGTAATTTTGTGTGGTCTCAATTATTTTTCTTTCATATTTCATAATTCATATTTCATATTTCATCCGATTCGTGTTCCCCTTTGAATCCCAGAGGTAAAATTAATACCCACTAAGGTTTTTGTTTTAGGGACTCTTATCAAAATTATGATAATACATCTGCAGCACTCTGGTGTAGATATATACACATATACCACACCTCTACCTCACCAGTGTGACTGAGGTCCCTAAACCCTGTTATATTACCTCCCTCCAGCTTCTCCTTCTTCTTACACTTCTTTCTTTTATTGTCCTATAATTTCTATACTTTTATAGAATTTCTAATATTTGAGACCAAGGGCTATATAGGTATCTCCTCTTGATACTTTGCATTCTCTAATTCTCTTATATACTATAGGTAAATGAGAGCATCCAGTATTTATCCTACTTCTGACTTACTTCGCATAACATAATATCTTCTAATTATATCCAAGTTGCAGTAAATTGTATATATATAGTATACATGTTCAAGTTTTAGCAGATTATATATACATATATTGCCATATTGTATATACACGTGTACAAGGAAAATCTGGTAAACTTAGGCAAAACATGGGGTATAACTTTAATGGTCAAGTTACAAAATAGTAAAATTTTGCATTCTGATAAGGCAAGGTGCTATGTTAGTGGGCACCCATATGGCAAGGTAATGAGAATGGCTCTGCTCAATACCCAGGAAGGAACCTAGGTCCTCAGAGTAGATGCAAAGAGCAATTTAACTCTGCCTACAACCTCTTGAGAAGCTTGAAAATAGATTTTTCTTCAGTTAGCCTTCAGATGGAGACCACAACCTTTTATACTTTTATTGTAGTCTTGTGATTCCAGCTGAGATCCAGTACAACCTCAGTTGTATTTTTGACTAAAATACTTGATTGAAAAACTGTGAAATAATGTACTTTATTTCAAGACACAAAATTGTGGAGTAATTTTTGAACTACAAAAGATACATAATAGCATACACCCTGGGGCCAAATTGTTTCTTATTCAAGAGGAAATATATTCTTGTCTGGATTTAAACCAACAGTCAAACATTTTTTTCTCCTTGAAGGAACTTTTTTTTTAACTGATTGGGGCACTTTTTAGACTAAGTTGCTTTGGCATTAAGTTTTAATAAAAACCACGTACCTCTTGCATTGCTTAAGAAATTATGTTTCATTTGATGTTTTCTGACCTTCCACTTGGGCAGAGGAATAATAGAGTATTTTACACAGGAATGAATTGTGATATCATAGATGAATGTGTGGGAGCAAATAAATCAAGAGTGATCCCTTGGGATCAGGAGGCTTGCCTAGCTCAGAGCAATGCTCTTTAGACCTCTTTATGCTAATAAAATAGAGATTTCTTTCTGAAGGGCTCTGCCTTTGCAAACGACACTCATAATAAACTTGATGCAGTATTGTAGTGGTAGACTGTTTACCTGCTGGTAATTGGTAATTTGTCCAGTGTAAAGGAGCTAATGGCTTATCTTTCCTCTGGAAAAGTAAGAGATGGAATTTTACTTAAGTAAAGTGCATTTGTACATTTGTATGTAGAAGGCCTTTTCATACAGATGAAGATATTTATGATTATATATTTCGAAGCCCTCTCCTCTCTTCATCCCCCTTTCTCCTTCCTTCTCCTTTCCCCTCCCCACCCCTCTTCTCTCCTCCTCTACCCTCCTCTTCCCACCCCTCCTTTACTCTGTCCTTCCCTCCATACCCTCCTTTCCTATCCTCTACTCCATTTTCCTCTCTTGTCTTCTCCCTTTCTTTCCTCTCTTCTTCCCTCTCCTCCTTTCCTACATATCCTCTACCATCCTCTTCCTTTTTTCCCTTCCTCTCCTCCACTTTTTTCTCTTCTTCCATTCTTTCTTCCTATTTTCTCTTCCCTATCTCCTCCCTCCACTCATCTATCTTCTCCTATCCCCTCCTTTCTCCTTCCCTCTTCTTTCTCTCCTTTTCTTTGCTTCTGGCTCTGCACTCAAGGATTACTCTTGGTGGTTCCAGAAAAAATTATGGAATGCAGGTAGTCAGAGGAGAGTTTATGGCATGCAAAGCAAAGTTTACCTGCCATACTATCACTGTTGTCACTCATTTCGAGATTTCTACAGGAGATGCTGACTCACTGGGAAGGAACTTTGTTATTTTGATAGTTGACTGTCTTGGTAAATGGACAATAAAGAAACATGAAAATGGCAAAGAATTGGGGCTGGAGCCATGGTGTGTCATGTAAAATATTTGTCTTGAAGCCAGAGAGATAGAACTACTGTAGGAAATTTGCCTTGCATGCAGCTGATTCAGGATAGATGGTGGTCCGAATCCGACAACATTAATAAGGAATATAGGACCGGGGAGAGAGCACAAACATTGCTAGTTGGGTTTTAGGCATATAATATTTCCACACTAACCTCACCACCAATGTCAACTCCCATTAAAAGCATTCCTATATTCCACCAACCCCACCCCTTACAGACACCCTTCTACTTATTGCCTACCACCTTAACAGACACTAAGTTCATTGGTGGACAACTGCATCATTGCATCAGTGGAATTTCTACAGGAAAATATAATCATTAAATCATAGGTTGGTTTATTGTCTCGAAGAGCTCAGAGAGGAGCACTAAATTTTGTTACATGTAGCTGGAGTCGAGATATAGCTGGAGCCAATATATTTCAAATATAGAAAGAGTATGACTAAAGACCCAGGTTAGGAAAGTGCTGTGTAGGAAAATGTACAACTTAAAGAGATGATGAAATATTCCTTTTGGCAGAAGTGAAAGGTAGTTGACAGAGGTTCTTACAAGGTAAATTGAGGGAAGATTATGAATAGCCTTAAATGTCTCACTAAGTACAATCTCCCTGCTTTGCAGAATCTCTCTTTCATAAAGATCTGTGCTGCTCTAAAAATGTAAATTACTGAAATCTTCTTTACTTAGCAAAGCAAGACTCTTCCAGTGATAAACTTTGCCCTGACATTAAGTAAAGCACTCTTGGAAATTTCATCATCTTATTCTTTTTGCTTTTTCAACATACTTGTGTGTGGTCTAGATAGTAGTGGGAAGAGGTGTCGACACACTTATATTTTTAGCTTGACTAACAGAGGTAATATTTTGCTTAATTGATTTTTTCTAATGTTGTTCTTGCTTTCTCAAGTAGAAGATTGTATTTTCTATTCTCCTGAGATACTACAGCCTTCCCCTCAACTTTATGGATTAACCACCTGCTGAAAATTTGTTTATCTGTCTCATATGTACAAACATAGCTCTTATCCTTTGAAACCAGTTCAAATGCCACCACCATCACAAATATTGCTCTCACCCTATTCTTTTGATTTCTTTGACATCTGTGTATCTTTTCCTTTTTGTATGTACTACATACATGTGAACTGAATTTTGGTTCACACTGAACTCTCCATGTTTCATAAGGGTAGGTGCTTTTTTTTAATTCTAAAAATACTAGAAACATCTTTAATATACAATTCATCCCTTTAATATCTTAGTCATATACTCTGGAGATATTGCAGGTCATATAATTTATGATTGTTTTCGAATATACAAAGACATTGACTGGATTTTGTTTTTAGTTTTCTGTCTGCAACTCAAGTACCTGAAATGAAGTTAAATACATAACATAATAACATGACATGTTATATTTATGCAGGGCTCTTTTTATTTCACTGAATGACTTATTTCTCTGGTCAGTTATCCCTGTTCTTAAACACATATTTTTCCTAATATGTTTTCTAGCCTAGCTTTTATGTTTTTTGGATGTTAGTATATGTGAACTATGTTTTCTTTTTAGTTTTTGTTTTGGATTTGTTTTATCCATGTTTTATAACTCTAACTTACTATTTCAGTAGAATAGTCCATCCTCTATGTTCCCCCCCCCTTTCTTCATTTTCTTACAAATAAACACTAAGGTGTTTATTCTCTGAGATTATCATGATCTAGAATAGTGTGGTCCAAGAGAATTATACTTAAAGCTATAGATATAATTCAATATTTCCTGTATTTACATTACAAAATAAAAAGAAACAGGTGAACTTAGCTTCAATAATTTATTTTGACCCAAAACTTTAAAAAATAACCTAGGATCACAGCAATTCCATTTCTTGTCATCTACCCCATGGGCCTAAAAATTCTATACAGAAAAGATACTTGCACAACAATAGCCAAAATATGGAAAAAATACAAGTTCCCAAAAACAAATGACTGAAAAAATATACATATACATAATGGAATCCTACTCTGCTTTAAGAAAAGATAAAATCATTCAGTTTGCTGCTGTGTGAACAGATATGGAGTGTACCATGCTCAGAGAAGTAAATCAGAAAGTTACAGACCAAGAATGATCTCTCATATGTGGGATATAAAATAAATTAAGGGAATACCAAGTGTCAGAGGCAACGGAAATCTTACCACAAGGAGTGGAGGATGAATGGTATAGGGAGGTGCAGGATACTAGGACAATAAAGATACTAGGGAAGGAGATGCATTAGTGAAAGTTATACTGCTTGAATATTTAATCCACATTTATTTTTCTTTTTATCTTTTCTTCTTCTTCCTCTTCCTCTTCTTCTTTCTCTCTTCCTTTTCCTACTCCTCCTTCCTCTTTTTCTTCTTCCTCTTCTTCTACTTCTTTCTCTTCTTATTCCTCTTCTTTCTCCTGTTTTTCCTCCTTTTCTTCTTCTTTTCTTTTTCCTCTTCTACTTCTTCCTCCTCTTCTGTTTTCTTCTTTCTCCTCCTCTTCCTCCTCCTCCTCCTTCTTCTCTTCTTCTTCTTCTTCTTCTTCTTCTTCCTTCTTCCTTCTCCTCCTCTCCCTCCTTCTTTTCTTCTTCTTCTTCTTCTTCTTCTTCTTCTTCTTCTTCTTCTTCTTCTTCTTCTTCTTCTTCTTCTTCTTCTTCTTCTTCTTCTTCTTCTTCTTTTTTTTGGTTTTTGGGCCACATCTGGTGATGCTTAACAGTAACTCCTGGCTATGAGCTCAAAAATTGCTCCGGGCTTGCTGTTCCATATGGGACGCCAAGGATTGAACCGAGGTCTGTCCTGGGTCAGTCGCTTTCCAGGCAATTGCCCTACCGCTGCTCTATTGCTCCGGCCCTTATTTTTCTTTCTCTCTTTTTGTTGTTGTTGTTGTTGTTGTTGCTTTTTGGTCACACCTGGCTGCACTCAGGCGTTACTCCTGACTTTATGATCAGAAATTACTCCTGGTAGGCTCAGGGGTTCATATGGGATACTAGATTCAAACCATCATCCTTCTGCATGCAAGGCAAATGTCATACCTCTATGCTATCTCTCCTGCCCTATTTTTCTTTTCTTACAATTTATTTTATAGATTCTATTTTTTTACCAATATAAAATTACTTTCAAAGACAATACATGTTTTAGAGATAGTTTCATAGCTTTCAAAAATGAGGGCTGGAAGAGACAATACAGTAGATGAGGTATTTGCCTTGCATGTACTGACCCAGTTTTAATCTCTGGCAATTCATATGATCTCCTGAGTCCAGTTAGGAGTGACCTCTGGGTGCAAAGCCAGGAGTAATGTCTGAGAACTACCAGGTGCCCCCTCAAAAAACAAATATGATATATGCTATCACGCCATACCTAGTACTAGAATCTCTTAGTCAGTTTGTTGGAACCCTTCAACTCCTTTAAACCTGTCTCCTTTACTTCTTTGTTAACTTTAGTTCCATGGGAAGAGACCAAGGGTTTGTTTTCATTCAGTTTTATCTATTTCATAGTTACATATTTTGTTATAATCTAAACAAGAATGAGGTAATTATGTACTTGTTTTTTTTTCTTCTGGCTTATTTTGCTTTTCATGCCATCCCCAATTGCACATGTAACAAATGGCAAATTTTTATTTCTTTCTTGGGACACTAGGGTTGCTTCTAGATTTTGACTATTATGAGTATTGCTACAATGAACATAGATGCATAAAATCTATTCTTTTTTGAGAAAATTTGGACCATTGAATTATATGTCCAAAATTGCTGGAGATGGAAGCTCAATTCAGTGATTTATTCTGTTTTGTCATATGCTGGGGACCATACCAAGAGGTGAACAGGGCTTACAGATCTTTGTTTATGAATTGCATTCCTCTGCTAAGAAATTACTTCTAGTGATGCTTGGGGATATGAGGTTCTGGGATAGAACCCGAGACTGTTATTTACAAGGCAAACTCCCTACCAGCTATACTATCACTTCAGCCTCAAATCTTACTTTTTTGAGAAGTGTCACTATTGTTTTCCGGAAATGATTAAAGTAGTCAACAGTGAATATGGCTTTCCTTTCCCATATCTATGAAAACACAGGTTGATATTTGTTCTTCTTGGTATGTCAGTCTCATTGATATGAGAGATAATACCTCATTTTCATTTTTTTTTACAGAGCTTTCTCTTACATTTATGTAATAACCTTCTACATGTTTTTTTGTTTGTTTGTTTGTTTTTGGTTCTTGGGTTCACCCAGCAGCACTCAGGCTTGGGGGACCATATGGAAATGTGTTTTTGACTTCTTATAACATCTGTATTTCTTTTTTTTCATTTTGATTTCCTTTCTGACATATAGTGTTGAGTATTTTCCTTATACTTTGATACCTTCTATATCTTATTTGTTGCATGTATGTTGAGGCATTTGTCTCATTTTAAAAGTAGAAGCTCAACCTGGCAGTGTTTGAGGGAATAATTTTTGACTATTGGTCCTTGGAGGTCACCAGAGCATATTTAGTGGTGCTATTGCCACTAGGGCCCTGTGACTCTTGGCAAGGAGTAGGAAGTGAAATTAAATTTATAGCTTTGCACATGCTAGTCTTTTCTTTATCACTTGAGTTGCTCTCCAACCAGGACCCAATTTTTAATTGGGTTTACAAGTTAATCATTTTCTATATTTTATAAGTCATTTACAAAATATTTTTGTAATTAGTTTCTCACAGTTTTTTGACTCACTTTCTATACTCTATATTGTGTTTCAGATATTTTAATATTGATGAGGCTTAGTTTAATGATTTCATTCAGAGATCATGTATTTGGTGATGGACTCCCAAAGACATCACTATACCCAAGAATATCTAAGTTTCTCTTAGGTTATTTTTCAGGCACTTTAAATTTTCATATTGTACATTTAAGTACATGATTCTTTTTTAGGTTAGTTTTGGTGAAGAGTAGATCTTCATTCAGATGGTATTGCAAATGGATGTCTACTTGAACCACCACCATTTTTTAAGGAGGCTATCTTTATTGCATTTTTGGTCTTTAATAAAGACCAATTGGCTATATATAGTCAGAGTTAAAAATGTTATCCTAAAATATCTATTCTTTTACAGTAATTTTACATTAATCTGCTTAAGATATATAGAATTCTTGAAGTGAGTAGTGTCAGTTTATAAATAAATTCTTCTCCTTGAATATGTGCTTGGCTTTTTGGACACTTTTACCTATCCAAATAAACTTTACTTGGTTATTTTTATAATCCATATATACTTAATATTCAAAATATGATTTAGATATGTTTCATTTTTATTTTTCTGTTAAAACTTATGTGAGATAAAGGTTATTTTCTTTGCAAATAAACAATGTCCGTTCTTTTTATATGGGACGGCAGGTGGTAAAAGAAAACTTCTGATGACTTATTTTAATTTCTTTATTAATATTTTTCTATGTTTTATAAATTTCTTTTTGAGGGGGTTACACCCATTGTGTGCTCCAGGGTTACTCCTAGTGCTGTGCTCAGAAATCGCTCTGGGCAGGCTAGGAGGAGCCATATGGAATGCTGGAAATCGAACCACTGTCTGTCCTGGGTTGGCCACATGCAAAGCAAATTCCCTACCACTGTGCTATTTCTCAGGCCCTATATTCCTTATTAATGTTGATTTTTAAATTTAGCTATTCTATCCAAAATGACAAATTTTCTAGTGTTTTCTAATGTCGTTTTTATATTTCCTTTATTATTTTTGAATTTTATTATTTTACTTTCTTCATATTGACAGTCTGTGTTTTAAATAAACTGTTGGGGGAAGGATTTCCTGACAACCCTTTATCTTTCATTGTCGTTTTATGTATTTATTTGGTTTTTAAATTCTAATTTTATTATTTCCGTTCTCTTCTTTTGCTGGATGATTCTGTAAAAATGTTTTATTGTAGACAAAAATACAATGCATGTGATATCCATCTTCAGAACTTGTTAAGAGTTTTGATGACTTACTACATGGTCAATTTTTGTGAATTTTTAAAATTGCACTTCTAAAAGTGTTCTTTTTACTATTAACTATAAAGCTTATATACCTATAAATATACTTTATTAATCCACTCATAATGGAGTGGACATTATTATAAAATAATATTATATAATTATATAAATTAATATATCTTAAGCAGATTAATCTTATAATGGAGATTTAGTGCAGAGTCCTGAGGTTGTGCTTCTGCTCAGCCTGTGATTCCAGGATGGTCTGGACTCTGGACACTAGTGGTACTCAGAGGTCTTCAAGGCTGCATCTGTTGAAGCTTCCAAGACCATGTAGTTCTCTGGACTGGCATAAACCCTGACCACTAAATTCTTCTGTGACTTCAAATGTGTTTATAATTTTACTTAATCTTTGTTTAGCATTTCTTGGAAGAAACTATCTGATTTTCCCTGTGATTTTGTCAACTCTTATGTTTTTCCTATTCTGAGACTGTATTAGTGAGCATTACCCTGTAAATAGTCTAAATTATAATTATATCTTTTTGCTATCATTATATAATTATTATCTTTGTTTTGAGCAATTTTTCCCTCCAGATTTCCTTGATTTTACTTTCAAAAGTAGCTATATAGCTATATTTTCTTTTATTCATGTTTATAATGATTGTTTATTTTTCATTTTTGTCACTTGTGTTTTCAAATTTCTTTTTTATACATCTTAAATTCAATTTATACATTTTATTGGTAAATCATTTACATTTATAAATAACCACCGACTTAAAATGTTTGGTTTTGGTTTTCTATATTTTTGTTTTATTTTGTATTTATTTTCTATGTCCACATTTTAACAGCCAATTTTTATTCACTCAGTGCATTGATTAGATTTTATTTTTGCTGGGTTTAGTAATGCAACTAACTCTTACACGGGGCTGTTTATCCTAGGGAGTATATATTTTTGGAAAAATTCAAATTGATTTTTTCCATTTGCTTCCTATTTCCTATGGTCTTTCTTATAGCTCTTAAATTATTTATGAATTTTTATTTCTAAGGTGGTGGAGATACTCCCAGAGATAATCGGTGAATTCAGCCAGCAGTTTCATGTGAGGTCCCAAAAATGCAGTGCTGCAAAAACCCAGTAGTATCTGCAACCACCTGAGTCACCCTGTTTATATTTGGTTGTCTCAAGAGCCTTTAGAACTTCATTCTGCGGCGTTTGGAGGGACTCAATTTGCTGTATTAGCAAGGTCATTTAGCTGGTTTTGAACCAAGTTTAGGGTACATGCGTAATCTTGTATATGTATTTATACATATACTTTATACCCTACTCTGACCATGTATATTTTAACTACTTTCTTCTGATATAAATTAGTCTATTAATTGGTGTCCTCTTTTCTTGTTTCTTGTCATATTTATATTTTGACTCATTTTAATAATATGAAAATATAAAGGAATGTGATTGATAATATCCTTTTAGAATATGTGTATAAGCCTAAGACTTAGATTGGATTTTTTTCAGTGAACTGGTGGGTGAACTTTAAGGAGGAGATCCTTAAGTGTTGCCCTTTGAATTTCTCTACTCATGTTCTGGCTTCTGGTATTACTTCTACTCTTAGTAGAAAATGGTGGTCAAATTAGAATTAGATGGTTTTGGTTGATACTTGACAAAGTCTTTCTTTTTTTCCACTTATAAAAACAAGCTATATGGAATGGAGATAAATTACTTCACAAGTAGGGGCCTACATGTTGTATCTGAAGGGATCTGAATTTGATCCTGAGAACTGTAAATTCCTTCATACCATCTATACCCTACCTTGCTCTGCTTTGCCCAAGCACTCCTGGATGTGACCCTGATTGCCCTAGAGGTCCATCAACACATCTGGGTCAATAAATACTACATTTTCAGGCCTGAGTATTGAAGGATCTATTTTTTTAGTTTACTTTATTTATAGAGCATTCATCACATAATTTACATAGTTGACCATAATACATTTGCTTCCAGATATGTGAAACTAAAGTTACTAAAGTTAAAAAAAAAAAAGAAAGAAACAGGATGAAATTATAGCATAGCAGGTAGGAAGTTTGCTTTTCATATGGCCAACCTAGGTTCAATTTCTGGCATTCCATATGGTCCCCTAAACCTGCCAGATATGATTTCTGAGTGCAGAGCAAGGAGTAACCCCTGCACACCTAAGGTGTGATTCCATCAACAAACAAACAAAAAGAACATAAACAATTTAAAAATAAAAAAGGAAGAGAAGAATTTTTAAAAGTACAGAGAAAAGAATATTTGTAAAAACTATTGTATCCTAAATAAGGTTATTGAGTCATTGGCAAAAGTTTTAGTAAGTTTTTGTTACTAGCTGATCGTTCTGTTATTTCATAAGTTTTTAAACATTAAGTAATTATGTACATTGGCGTCTACATCTGTGTGTTCCAATGGGGATGACAGCATCAAATAAAATGAAGTTGTCTAAGAATTTATTCATTATTCATTCATAAATTCATTACTGATACTACAGTTTTTATATGGCATGTTCTCAGCACTCAGATGAACCTGAAGTAGGAGAATGCAGCGAAAGGGTGAGAAAAGGTTCTGCAGTCACTCAGAAAAGGCCCTTGTGATATCAGCTCAAATACCAGCAGACCTGGAGTTTGACCAGACTGCTATTGCTGCAGAGAATTTTAGAGGAGTGGTCAAGTGAGGCCATAGGCAATGCAATGATTATGGGTGATGAATGCAACAGGTGTGATTTTGGCAGGGCAGGATTTGGCTGTCCCTCTCATCTCAATATTGCCAGCTTTTGCTCTCTAGTAACAAAACAATTTTATAAGCTGTTGTTTATATTGTTTATACTATTCTATTTTTCCCATAAATATTGCAATACTTTACGTTTGCAATTGCATATGGTTCATTACATTACATTTATTACAAACAATGTGTTTATTACATTAATTGGATAGAGTTATGAATATAAGAAAATTTTCAAAGCCTAGCACAAAGGAATCATTTGCTAATGGTAAAAATTTAGGACTAGTACTTGATACTGGTTTTATGTATACATAAGACCTTTTCATTGTCCTTCTACTAAAGTCATCTATTTGCCACCTCTGTGTAAGGCCAACAGACCAGCACTAGTTTGTTTTAAGTGAAGGTCCAGGTGGTTAGCAATCTCCATTTACTTCTCCTTTCTTTGAACTGCTTAATGGACATAAAAGCTCAACTTTACAAGAGGTAAATTGTCATTCCTTGCCTAGATAATGATTTTTTTATCCAAAATGTCTCCTTTGTATCTTCTTGAAAATAAAATAGAAAAAATGGATTTTAAAAAAAAGTAATTATGCAATTGAACATGTGATAAATCTACTTAATAGGCAAAATTTATCCACTTTGGCTGCCTCCACAGACCAAATGCACAAAGTAATTCACAACTCATTTGCTGAGTTCAATATTATCTCCTAATATGGGAATTTAAGTGAGACCAACTTAAAATAAGCTGTGTGATTTTTCCATGGAAGATAGGTCTCAGGATTATCAGAAAAAAGATTTTCCTTTAGATTTCTTCACATGGAATCACAAAACACAAAGAGATCTAGTCCTCTGAGTATGATTTCTCTAGTCTTTGAGAACTTTTTAATGGCTTAAAAGACATTACCACTAAATCCTGTTACACATGTAAATAGGGACGGTTTTGACATATAAACTTATATAACATATAACCTGAGTGAATTACCAAACTCTCAAACAAGCAAGTTTCCATTCAAAACTGATGCCTTTAACTTGAATGTGACCACCAATTCATTGGTAAAAGTAGGTACTATTGTTATACTTTTATATATCATAGAGGATAATTGTTATCCTTTTATGTATTACAGTTTACCTATTGACAAATCAATAGAAGTCAATATGCCAGATAAAATAAATAGACAAGGAGTCCAAGGAAATTCACCTTAGAGACAGGAATAATTTCCTGATCAAAATTATATCATAGCTGTCTGGACTACCAATTCATTGTTCAGTTAATATAACCCTATGCCCAAACATTAAACATATTCTTCTTATAATATATTAACATGATATAGCCAAGATTTAGAGGATGGGCTATTAAGTTAAACATTTGAGGATTTTACCTCCTCATTCTTTATGCAGCGTGTTAATGTTCTCAAAAAGAGTCTGAAATATCTTTTCACAAGCAAGATGTAAATATGGATCAACTATTTGTGAGAAGGAAGTGATGCAGGAGTAGGCAAGAAAAAATGGTTAGTTACCAACAACCTTTACTAAAATGTGAATAATTCCGGAGATAATGTAGTTCTGACTTCAGCATTGACTGAAATTGTTTGGGTCTAGATGGTGCATTAATTATTCTTTTGGTTTGTCATTGGAATAATGTTCTAGAAAAAGGATGATTGGCAACTCTCAGCAACTAAAAAATTAAATTAAATTAAAAAATAAAGTTTTATTGCTGATCAGAAGTTGGGCAATCTGTGTGATATATCATGCAATCAACTTCACCACGTGTTGAGAGCATCTTCAAATGGACAAAGTTCCTAGAAACTTCAGAGTACTTTTAGTAAAATGGGAATAGCACCATGCTTGGTGTTGGGATTGTCAGATGAATTAAATAATTATTTCCTATTGTGGTTGGGGAGACAGCACAGTAGGTAGAGTTTTTGCCTTTCCCACAG
>PVKC010018315.1:0-19702 GCA_004027635.1 Crocidura indochinensis
CTTTGCTCTGGGTTAATGTAGCATAGTAGATCATGCAGCATACTAGGTTATGTAGCATAATAGATTTATAACAGGGTACCAAAGATTCAAACTTGCTTTGATGCATACAAAAGCAAGCGTCTTACCTCCTGTATCATCTCTCCAGTCAGGGAGGACTCTAGAGGGGACACCAGGACTATTTCCCGCACCCAACCAGCTCCTCCCATATGGTCCTCCAAGCCAGGAGCTATTTCTGAGTGCATAGCCAGGAGTAACCCCTGAGCATCACCGGTGTGGCCATAAAACAAAAACAAGGGTTGGAGAGATAGTATGGAGGTAGAGAGTTTGACTTGTATGTAGAAGGTCGGTAGTTTGAATCCTGACATTCCACATTCCATATGGTCCCCTGAGTCTGCCAGGAGCGATATCTGAGCATAGAGCCAGGAGTAACCCTTGAGCACTACTGGGTGTGACCCAAAAGCAAAACAAAACAAAAAAAACTTATTAAGTCTGGGCACCCTAAGAAGATGAAGGTACTATAACTCTATCACAACTATAAAAGTTAATACTATTGTAAACATATGCCATGAATTATTACAATAATAATTTTTAAAGTAAAACATTAAAAACTAAATGCATACTTAGAAAACAAACGAGTAAAAATGTATCCCTTAAATCAGTTCTCAATGTCAAAAAGTATTATCCACAATTATTTTCTTAAACCTCACGAGTTTTTAATTTCCTAGTTTTCATTATCATGCCAGCCTATCAACGGAATAATAAAATTTATAGGAAAGTAACAACTTCAGTTATTAAGTCCTTCTCTTCATTCAAAAGTCATTGCAATTACTACAGTTCCAGTCCATTATATTCCCACTTGTGAATTCCTTCCTTGATAACTCTAGGTTACTCAGCATGCCAAGTCTTTGAATTCCAGTGCTTACTATTCGAATTCTAATGATGCCATTGGCCAGTTTTCTGTATCATTCCCTTTTTTCCTAGGCTCAAAAACAAGGCAACATGTCTCTAAAATTGCTTTTTCTTGTAATAATTTATGAGGTGCAGGCAGTAATACTCTGACACATGCATGATTCCATTTATCAACACATGGTTTCTGGTTTCATAGAGTTTCTCCTAAATAAATACCTATGCTCAACCTTCGCTAAAAGTTCCCTTGATGGATGGTAGTGATTAGCTTTAAGAATAAAATACCTCCCCTTATCTCTTTGTTATTTGCCATACATTTTAATTTTGTGTATGAGGTAGTATAGACTAGTTGGTAATAATTAATCATGCTAACATCTCAGTGACTTGTTGTAATTAAAGTTTTTTTTTTATCCTATGTCTGTCACAATCAATGTAGGTTTCTGGATTTTGCTCAAAAAATTTCCAGAAGACACTCAGTTACCAGGCTTAGTCTATACTGTTACCACATTTTGTGCCAATAACATTCTCAATACTGTATAAAATTAAATACTATATAAAATTACATGAGTTATCTGGATGATAGCTGGGTAGTGGGGTTGTCACGCTTAGAAGTGCTCAATGGCTATTTTCAGTAGTATTACAAAATGGGGTTAATTTTATGCAAGTGACTGAACCCTTGTTCTGTCATTCCTGGCCTATTTATGAGTTTTATTTTTTCATTTTTCAAGGTTATTCCAGAAAATAGTATCAATATCATCTACATGTAATTAATCAGAATTTAGTCAGGACATGCATAAAAAACATCAATATATTTGAACATATATTCATTTCATGCCAAGGAAGAGTAAATGAAGTGAAAACTATTTGATATGTCATTTGCCATATGATCAAGAATATCTAACTTAAATATCCACTCTTTTTCCTAAGCTTATTTGGTATTAGTAGGTCAAAAAAAATTCTGCTTCACAAAAATTATCTCTATTCTGTTTATAGTACTCTACATTGATTTTTATTTACACTTTGAAATAGCCACTACCCAAAAATATGAGAATATTTTTTAGAAAAATAAATTTTTAATTTAATGAAATTTAATTTTAATTAGGAATATCTGGATTCAGGGAAAAGTACATTAATAGAGTTTATGTAAATATCTTGCTATTTTCTCAACTTATACGCTCCCAAACTTATCCTTCTTCTTTCTCCTTCAATCTCTTAAGGGCAAAAAATACAATATTTTTGGCTTCAAAGATCACCAGGAAAGATATATACATTTAAAAATATGTTTTTACATTAAATAAATATTTTAATATGCTATAACTTAGTTGAGTTAGACTATGTACAGATATTAGCATATTGTAAAAATTGGGGATGGGAGCTGAAGCAATAGTACTTGCTCTGCATGTGACTGGCCCAGGTTTCATTCTTATCATCTTATATAGACTCCAGAGCTCAAAATAAGTAATTCCTGAGTGTAAGAGCCAAGAGCAAGTCCTGAGCATTGCAGGCTGTGACCCTCAAATCCCCTCACCCAAATTGGAATTGTCTCAAAACCATGGTCAAAAAACACCTGGGGGAATCACCCCTGAAGAAGATTACTGACTAAAGATATTTGAGAATAAAAACTATCATTTTATTATTTACAATAGTATGTTTTAACTCATCAATTAATATATTCTTACTCCTGATTCTAAGCTTAAATCTGACCATGATATTGACACAGTCTAGAAATAATTATTTCCCATTGGAAATCCTATGAATTCCAAAAAACTGGAGACTGATCAGTAGATTTTTTTTTTTTTTGGTTTTTGGGTCACACCCGGCAGTGCTCAGGGGTTACTCCTGGCTCCATGCTCAGAAATTGCTCCTGGCAGGCACGGGGGACCACATGGGGCACCAGGATTCGAACCGATGACCTTTTGCATGAAAGGCAAAACGCCTTATCTCCATGCTATCTCCCGGGCCCCTGATCAGTAGATTTTTATAGAGTCCTTTAAGATATAAATAATTGGGGCCGGGCAGTGGCGCTAGAGGTAAGGTGCCTGCCGTGTGTGTGCTAGCCTAGGATGGACCACAATTCGATCCCCTGGTTTCCCATATAGTCCCCAAGCCAGGAGCGACTTCACAGCACATAGCCAGGAGTAACCCCTGAGCGTCACTGGGTGTGGCCCAAAAACAAACAATCCCCCCCAAAAAAAGATATACATAATTAACGTAAACAATTGCATAATAACTTTGACATCACAAGCAAATATTTTTCTGTTTATGTGTTAAGTGAAAATTAATTTAAGCATAAAATATATATTTAAAATGAATGACGGTTTAATAAAATAATAAAATGAACTGCTTTACTGAAGAATTTAGGTGAAAGTTGTTTTAGCTTAACATTTTTTTTTTTTTGGTTTTTGGGCCACACCCAGTGACGCTCAGGGGTTACTCCTGGCTATATGCTCAGAAGTCGCTCCTGGCAGGCACGGGGGACCTAATGGGAACCGGGGGATCGAACCGTGGTCCGTCCTAGGCAAGGCAGCAGGCACCTTACCTCCTGCGCCACCTCCCGGCTCCCTTAGCTTAACATTTTAAGAAAACAAAAATTGAAAATGTTTGTTTTGTTTTGCTACCAGGACATACATGAAGCAATTTTTTATGAAGCCATTTTTTAATCTAAGCAAACATTGGTACAAATATTCTGCGTAATTAGTCTTAAAATCATGCATTAAATAGTTTTAATTGTCATCTTATTAAAAAAACTGGTAGACTTAGTAGGGTCATATTGTTATTGGACATAAAACTTCTGAGGATCAGATTGCTACTTTTGAACCAAATCAATCAGATTTAAAAAGATAAACAGTTACTATACCAAGTTCCTTGATCTAATGTTGGTAATAATTACTTTGGCTCTAATTTCAGGAACCAAAGTATGTAGGAAATATTTTATGCTATATCCCCTGATAAGTATTGCTTATTGGAATAAAGTGAATTTTTAAATCTTTGAAGTTTTGCACCTAAATTTGATGGTAAAATATGACTCTCTTCTAAAAAGTTTGAGTTTTATACTATTTTTGTTTGTTTGTTTTTTGGTTTTTGGTCACACCCAGTGAGCTCAGGAGTTACTCCAGGATATGCACTCAGAAATCGCTCCTGGTTTAAGGGGACCATATGGGACGCTGGGGGATTGAATCACTGTCTGTCCTATGTTAGCACGTGCAAGGCAGATGCCCTACCACTTGTGCCACCGCTTCAGTCTTTTTACTACATTTTTAGTTTTTTTGGGTTTTTTTGTTTTTTTTTTGTTTTGTTTTTGTTTTGTTTTTATTTTTGGTTTTTGGGTCACACCCGGCAGTGCTCCGGGGTTACTCCTGGCTCCATGCTCAGAAATTGCTCCTGGCAGGCACGGGGGACCATATGGGGCACCGGGATTCGAACCGATGACCTTTTGCATGAAAGGCAAATGCCTTACCTCCATGCTATCTCCCAGTATTTTTCATATTTAATTGGTATAGCTATATCTTTTGTTTTGTCTTTTATGAGGGGTTGTTTGTTTTGGAGTCACAACTAGTTGTGCTTAGGAATTATTCCTGGCTCTTTACTCAGAAATCATTTCAGTCCATTTTACCGAAATTTTTGATGCAAGGGATTGAACCTGGAATAGTAGTGTGCAAGGCAAGTGCCATACTCACTATACTATTGCTCCAATTCTTATAAATATGTCTTTAAAAATATTTAAAAATAATAAAAAACACAGAAGGCGCCAGAGAGCACTGAAGTCTTTCAAAGAAGCCAAGTTTTGTAATTTCTTGTTAAAGTTTTGTGAGGTGAAGTTGGCTTAGACACATATTTTCCAGAGATGAGGAGTTGGCAGATATGACGCACATTGGCATTTGACTATTAATAATAATAAATTTAAAAGTTGATTCAAGACCCTGGAAACTATGCAAATGGCTTGTGTTTTATCTTTTAAAGATACTCATGGTCTAATTGGAAGCTACAAATGATCTTCACAAGTTACGGAGTAAATGTTTCTCATAATTTGCATATGTCATATTGTAAGAACTCTGGGCATAGAAAGCTTTCATCTATTTTAAAAGCTGTTTATAACACAGGATTTGAATAATGAAGTGGAAAATATATATTCAACCTCAAAACATTGAAATTGGCATAACTACAACAATAAATCTTTCTGGTATCCAGTGAAAGAAACTAAAAACACAACATTTTGCTTTCTTTAAAATATGCTATTTTTAGATAAAAATTCATAGTTCTATGCATGTGGGGCTAGAGAGATACTGCAGCTGTTAAGGTACTTGCCTTGCATGAAACAGTCCTGACACCTCTATGATCTCTGAAACCTTAATAGAAATAATCCCTGAGCACAGAACCAGGAGTACCCCTAAAAACCGGCAGATGTGGCTTAGAAACCAAGTAAAAAGTTTTTGCAGTTAATTATATTTGTGAATTCTAAATAAACAGTTATTTTAATTAAATTATGCAAAATTATTATAAGTTTGGAAATTTTTAGAGAAAATACATATGTGACTACAGAAAAAAGATAACTTCTTAATAAAAAGAGTACCACATATTGAAAAATTGATAGGAATGCAAAATATTTTGAAATATCCTAGAATGATCTAAGACACATTTATATCTTTTTAACAGCAGTAAATAGATTTTTGTTTTCAGAAAATTTAAAACCATATATATGCTACACACATACATGTCTAATGCCATTTTCATATATTTGAATATTCATCTCTATATATTATCTAATATATTGTATGTAAAATAGTCTGAAAAAATAAAGTACATATTTTTCCATTCATTCTTAGAATTAGTTATTCCTGAATATATAAACTTCTTTTTGGAGACCAACAACAATAAAGTCCTATTTTATTTTCAGATATTAGGTGCTAATTCTAAGAAACAAGATAATTATCCTTCAATAGTATGCTTTTCAGTTTAAAGTTTAGGAAAATAAATTTTTGAACCTCCAGATTTCTTCCTAGAAATAAAACAAATATTCAGAGAGAGTGAATAGTTTAACATTCTGTTACAAAAACCACCTAATTTTAGGTGAACAATAAATTATTATTGTATCCCCACATCAGCCTTCTGTGTTTGGGAGAAAACACCACTGTATTTCACTGTAATTTCACTGTAAATTTCACTGTATTTCACTGTAAATTTACAGGAGTGAAAATACATAATTTCCAAGAAAGTTATAATTAGGATCATTAGAAAATCCACTGATGTCAAGTAGTGTAAGAGACTGTATATAAACTAACCGTATTTTGCATATATACAAAATAAATAGAAAGCTCTATTTCCTTCTTTCTGGGGGCCCATTCAAAAATCTGTATGAAAGTATTCTAGAAGTTACAGCATTTGGAAATTTGCAATTTTAGCTTACAGTTAAGCAACTCTATAAAGATAAACCAGCATTATTTCCAATTAATAATTAATATTTTCAGAATGTGAATGTTATTGATATACTGACCACCTCTGTTGAGAAGAGGAAAATATGTGTGAAAATTAAAAATAAAGCCTGTCTCCTATAATATATAAACATATTTAGAGCATTAATTGTTGATGATTACAAGTCTAAGGGATAATAAAGTTTCTCACTTTGATATTAATACAAGGGAAATATTACCGTTATTAATTTACCATACTTCTGCCTTTACTATTTTTTAGCACTAACTTTGTAAGCTTATATGGAAAGAAATTTAAACAAAAAAATATGTCTACCACAGCTTACCCTTGCACAGTCACTATTTCCATGAGTTTTGATTTCCCAAATATGTAAATTCAAACCTAGTTTCAAACTAATTTAACAATTATGGGCCAGTTGTATTTATGCAGCTTTTGAAAAGATATTATGTTTCTTATGTTTAAATCTCATTTTAAATGAAACCCATACTCTTAAATCTTTGACCTCATTTTTAGTAATAAGCACACACAAAAATCCTCATGAAGCCAAAAACAATTTGGCAATTTTAGTTTTGAGAAGTTATAGAAATATTAGTTTTGATAACAAGATTTTAGCCTTAATCTACCAAGTGGTCTTAGAGACCATACAAAGATATGTGTCTTCCAGAATTTACAGTTAGAAGTCTAAGAGTAACTTCTTTCCCTTAAAATGATGTAATATTAATGCAATAAGCAATGGGGAAAAGCAAGTAAATAAAACAACAATCAATTCAGCTCAATTTAGATTACAGAAAATTGCCTTTAATTTTAACTTCATCATAACATTCTACTCAATATTTCATTTGCTAAATGAAATAAATAATTGGCTAAGTAAAATTAGACATTGCTTCTCACTAATTTATTGAATGATATAAATATAAAATTCAAAAGAATTTAAAGATATCACTAGATTCAGGTAATTCAAATTTAATAAATCAATAGTTCCATAAATTATTTTGATATGCTTTTAAGAAAGTTAAATACTTTATCCAAAATATTTGCCTTTTTAATGTCTAGGAAAAATATTAATATAAATACAAGTATAGTTATCCATATTTTTGAAATCAGGACAATAATACAATCATGCAAGGTATGCTTTTAAAAGACTTTGATATTGCATAATTTGTGGTTATACTAGCCAATATATTTTACCAGGGAATTTTGACAGGAAACAAAATGGCAAATGTGATACACACAAATTGCAATTCTAGGAGATGAGGTAATGACAGTTAGGCAGTTCATGTGGATCACAAATTACAAATTTTAATCACAATCACACCAACAGTACAAATTGGTTGCTGGGATTAGTATTTTCTAGGAAGTAACACTCAGCTTCAATTTTCTTAAATAACTCTTATTTTTGTCATATCATATCAAAATCATATGACCCTATTTTATCTTTTATTGCTTTCTTCATTTTTATGGATGACAATATCTTTCTAATCATTATCATTGGATGTCAGCATTTTAATACCTTTTAAGCCCAACTTCACAGTTCAGTTCTCCAATATGATATTAATAGTCCTTGAGTCAACTAATATAACTTTACTTCCTAAATACAAACAATTAAAAATAGTGAAATGGAGATGGTTATGAAGAAACACCTGTAAAGGTATAAAACGTCATACAGAGGGTGATATAGGAATGGATCAAATGTGAATATTCCTCATATGGCTCATGCTCCCACAAGGCTGATTTTCAGAGGAAATGGAAAATAAAATCCCTGTGGCAGAAAGCTACATAGTATCTCTGAGACAAGTGGCTTAAAATGTTTAAATGGTAGACAGGAGTCAAAGAAATGAAAAAAATTGGCAAGAACATGGCATCATTATTATTCTAAGAAAACTGAATGAACATTCTAGAAATTAAAGAACAAAGGACTCATTCATTGATTTTTTTTTGAAAGATGATTGAATACAATGACAGGATGCTGGGTTAATTCTTGAGGATCTGACACAAAGAAATATGAAAACCATATTATTGCTTTCTGAAACTTAGTCTAATAAAGACTGAAATCAAACCTGTAGAAAAGCTTAAGCTTATGTTTGCTTTGAATAAAAGAAACATGACCCTAAAATACTATTAAAAAAAGGTATCACATTTAGATTGGGAAGCATTATAGATGCTTTCTAGAGGAAGAACCTTTAAACTGCTATCAAATGAATGGGAGGAATTAGCCAGCCCAGGAAACACTGTGAAATGAGGGATATTCCTTATTTGTGATGCTAAAAGGATGGATTCGAACTGATGACCTTTTGCATGAAAGGCAAACGTCTTACCTCCATGCTATCTCCCGGGCCCCACATTATTTTTCAATTCAAAATAAATAAATTAAAATAGGCAGTTATTGTACTTATGTAACCCACACAGTTGGAATCATAGTGAATTACATTTTCTGTTGTAAAGTACTATAGAATGCTTATATTGTTCTGAATTAAATGTTGCTGATTGTTGAATTCATTACTTCTGAAGAGAACTATATATTCATCTGATATATATTTAATGCATGAGCGTGACTAGAACTTTTAAAATGCACCAGTCTGCACTTACAATTTAAGAACCATTCAAGTTCTTGCCAATTCCCCATCTGTCCTTCTCATTAGTTCCTCCTCCTCTTCTTCCTCCTCCTCCTCCTCCTCCTTTTCTTCCTTCTTGTCCTTCTCATCTTCCTTCCTCCTCCTCTTCTTCTCCTTCTTATCCCCTCTTCCTTTTCCTCCTTCTCCTCCTCTTCGTCCTTCCTCTTCTTCCTCCTCCTCTTCTCCCTCCTCTTCCTCCTTCTCTTCTACCCCCACTCCTTCCTCCTTTCTTCTTCCTCTTTCTTAAAACTAGAAAAGCAGAAAAAAACGAACCATTCAAGTTCTTAATTATATATATATGATAAAAGATGAAACTTCATCTGCTCATACTAATAAACACTCCTAATATAAATAATAGTAGACACATAATTATAAATCACCTGTGATTGTTTTACTTAAAATAAAGTGTGAATGTGTCATATTTAATAGTTTCTATAATTTATGTCTTTATTCATTAAATATATACAAGGGAAAACCCAAATATGTGGTCATTAAAGATTTCTATCAGATTTGGAGGTATTATTTTTATTCAAACATTTGAAAGGTTTCTTTCAAAATGGATACATAAAAATTATGAACTATAAAAGAAAACAATAAAATTGTGAATTAAATTTAATAAAATAAAATATTTCTTCTATTCACATTATTATGTTTCAGAATTGAAAACAATCTACAGACTATGATACAATATGTTAGATATTTACCCAATGTATATAACAAATTCTTAAAAATCAATGACAAGAAAACAATCCAGCTTTTTAAAATATGTAAAATATGGGACATTTTTAAATAAATAAATAAAATATGATACTTTTATGCATTTTCAATGTATAAAATAGAGAATGGAGATAACATTCAGGGGCAGGGCACTTGCTTTGCCTGCAGTCATTCAAGATTCAATCCTTGACAGCCTATTTGGTCCTCTGAACACCACCAGGATTAATTACTGAACACAAATGCAGAAGTGTGTGACTCCTAAACAAAACAAAAGTATAAGGGGATTCTGGACAGTACAATAGGTATGGCACTTGCCCTGCAGGAATCCGACATAGGTTCAATCCCTGGCATCCCAGTTGGTCCCCAGTACTACCTAGAGTGACTACAGAGTGCAGAGCTAGGAATAACCTCTGAGCATCACTGGGTATGGCACAAAACAAAAGCAAAGATATATGAAAGATTTAACAATGTAGTTCCTAAATATGATTTCTAAGGAGCAAAAATAAAAAGCACTAGAAGAAAATGCTCATATCATTCTATATAAGTCAAACCCTAAATTATAAAATAATAAAAATTTAATAGGGGGCGGGGCGGTGATGCTGGAGGTAAGGTGCCTGCCTTGCCTGTACTAGCCTAGGATGGCCCTCGGTTCAATCCCCCGGTTCTCATATGGTCCCCCAAGCCAGGAGCAACTTCTGAGCGCATAGCCAGGAGTAATCCCTGAGCGTCACTGGGTATTGCCCAAAAACCAAAAAAAAAAAAAAAAGAATAATGTGAATAAATTTTAATATATTTAAACATCAATCTTGAGAAAATATATGAAGTAACTGTATTTCTCAAATATTTCTTTCTCTGTTATTCTCTTTTAAAATAATATCTTTATTTAAGCACCACAATCACGAACATGTTTGTAGTTGGGTTTCAGTTATAGAAAAGAATACCTACTTCACCAGTGCAACTTTCCCACCACCACCAATGACTTCATCTCCCTCATCCCTATTCCCTGAATGTTTTTGAGACAGACATTCTATTTCTCCACTCACTACCATTTTCATAATAGTTGTTGGTGTAGTTACTTCTCTAACTGCACTCACCAGTCTTTCTAAAAAGCCTCATATCTTGGACTGTCTTTCCAGCCATCATCTTAATTGTCTCTGTGTTTTATTACAATAATGTCTTTTATTTTTTTTAGTTACCAAACTGAAATAGAGACAGAACCTCAGATCAATGTAATAGACTTGAGTATTCAGAAAATGTATCCCAGACAGATAATCAATTAATCTTTGATAAAGGAGCGATGAATACAAAATGGAGCATGAAAAACCTCTTCAACAAGTGGTGTTGTTACAACTGGTTAGCCTCATGAAAAAAAAAAAAGTGAACTCAGACCTCCATATATTTAGCACCATACATAAAGGACAAATGCAAATAAATTAAAGACCTTGATATCAGACCCAGAACCATAAGGTATATAGAATAACACATAAAGCACCCCATGACATTGGTATTAAAAGCATCTTTAAAGAAGAAACATCACTGTCCAAACATGTGGAAACAGACAAACAAATGGGATTATGTTAATCTGGGAAGTTTCTGCACCTCAAAGGAAATAGTGACTAGGATACAAAGGCCACTCACAGAATGGAAGAAACTATTTACTCTTACCTTGAATGTGGCAGACATGGGCTCCATCTCCAGAATTCTGTATGGTCCCCTGAAGTCTGCGAGGAGTGATTCCTGGGTGCAGAGCCAGGAATAATTCCTGAGCATGGCCAAATGTGGACAAAAATTCAACCCAACACCCCAAAAATATTGTAAGGAAGTAACAAAGAAATCAAAGAACCAATATCATAATATCATTAGGCAACAACTGTGAGATAATTTCATTTATTATGAAATATATATTTGTGTAAACTTTAAGGTATGTGTTTGCCAAAACCTAATGGGATTTTTTTATTACTTGAAATGGCTAATGTAAATCATAGATTTATTTATATTTAACATATATAAAATATATATGCTAATATATATCTATATATGTTTATATATAAATGCACAGATCTATAGCTAACTTGTTTATGATAACTTTTATGATGTTTAAGTCTTTTGTCAGATGTTTTGTCTTAGGTAGAATACAAAAATAGAACTTTTTAATATCTGTTTCATAAAATAGTGGTAAAATAAAAGGTTATAATGGATTAAGAAAAGTGCTTCGAAAATCACAAAATATTGATTAAATGGGAACTATTATAATATTATAAATTTAATTTGAATTATGTTATGTTTATATATAATTATAAAATTGAAACATACAAAATTATTAAACTAGAGTTCTGGTATTTATCATCAATCACTAGGAAATAGGAATTGCAATGACTAGGTAATTCAATTTGCATAAATTAGGGGGAATAAATTTTAGCCATTTTGAAAAATCCGAGTTGACTAAGTTACAGAAATAATTGAAATATTTATTTATGGGATGCAGGAATATATTTTGAAACCCTAACATTCTTAATTATAAATATCCTCTTGATCACATGAGGTCATGATCTATATACTACAACTGGTTTCAAGATCTATAATATATACCACATGAAAAAATAGGATGTCTCAAAAATAAAATTCTTTTCAACACATGATTGTTAAATGATTTTTTTGAATTAATGCTTCAATATTTATTCACATGGTTTAAAGAAAAAAATTGGCACATTCTCTTAAATCAATAGAGTGGGTCACATAATTTTACGTATGCTGAACTCTGTAGTTTGCCAATTATACTGAAGTATAATTAGGAAAAATAACAATGATAATGTTTTTTAAGAAACCCAAAGATACAGAGCTTTTGAAATTACAGAATTAGAGGTTTATTTATATACCCAAATTATAGCAATAAGCTCCGAGTGTTCAATTCCTACAGAAATTAACATTCTTTGAATACTTTTCTAGCTGAACTTTTCTAGTTTGAAAGTTCTTTAATCCAATCAAACTTTTCAAAAGTTTTCAACATTAAATGTTAAAAGATATCTAAACTTCATCAAGTGTATTTGGGAAGAGTTGCTTATGTATAACTGCTATAAAAATTTTAAATTCACTGGTTATGGATAGTTTCTGCCTTCATTTTTGCAAATTTACCCATAATTTTACATTGAGGCAAAATGATCAAATTCCATATCCAAGAGATGTGGAAGAAATTTAGACTATTTTAGCTTAGGAAAACCTCCCAGGAATTTGTCAATCATATTCTATTTTGGAGAGAAAGCTAGGAATTAGATCCTACGACTTAGCTTGTGATGGAAGAGCTGCAGAATTATGGATTCATCACTAGGTGGAAAACTTTCACTTATGTTATATGAATAAAAATCAACTGGCAGCATTATTTTCTATCAGTGCTTTACATATAGCCATGCATTTGTTTCCAAATACCGAGATCTAAATTGTTCTCATGACATGAAATCAAGATGTAGGACCATTTATAACATTTATGAGAACTTAGAAGAAAAATTTGTTCCTCTCTTTTCAATTTCTAGAAGTTATTCATATCCTTAGCTCATGATCACATCACTCTAGCCTCTCTTTCCACAGTAAAATTTCCTTCTTGACAAATTCGTCTGCCTTTCTCTGAGGACTCCCATGACCATGTGGGACTCACACAGATCACCCATGTTCTTTCTGTCTCAAGAGTCTTCACTTAGATCATATCTACAAATTCCCCCTTTGCCTTATATAAAGAGCTCTGAGATTGCAAGTTGGGCATCTTCACAAATCTTTGTTCTGTCAATTACTTAATTCTATTACGAGTCAGCATGAAATTACAAACTTACTTATGGTTGTTTCTCAGGCATACAATATGGATTCCTTTACCAGTGAACACATCCCTCCACTAATACCCCACTACCTCTTTGCCTTCCACTCACCAGTCTACCTCTACAAGAGTTGCTGTTGTTTTAGATTTTTGCTCTGTGATTTATAGCAATACTGCTGACAGGATTCCATATATAACACTTAACCACCTTTTATTTTTTTTGTTTTTCTTTGGGGGGTCACACCCAGTGACGCTCAAGGGTTACTTCTGGCTATACGCTCAAAAATTGCTCCTGGCTTGGGGGACAATATGAGATGCCACAAATCAAAACTTGGTTCATCCTAGCCTAGCGCACACAAGGCAGATGCCTTACACCCTGTGCCACAGCTTCTACCCACCTAACCACCTTTAATACCACTTCCTCCTACTGGTAGTTGCCGGTTTGTTCCCTTTTCTATTCCCTATTCTCCCCAAGTGGCATGATTCTTATTGAATATAATATCAGTTTTCATGCTCTTTGTTTCTATTGTCTTTGGACAATAGATTTCCTCATATCCCTTGTCTGAGAGAAATCATTCTGTCTTCCTTTCTCTGTTTTATGACTTACTTTACTTAACATGATACTCTCCAATAGTCCCTCCATGTAGCAGGAAATTGTGTTACTTTCTCTTTTTTATGGCTAAATATTATTATATTGTGTATAGGTACCAATGTTGCTTTATCCACTTAGCTATTCTTGGACACTTGTGTTGTTTTGGATTTGATCTTTTGTGGGTACTACTTAGAGGAGCATAGGGGTGCCTTTCCATTTGAGAGTGGGCTTCGGGATATACTTTAAAAATTAAGTCACTTGATCAAATGTAACATCAATTCTTGATATTTTTTTGTTTTTTGTTTTTTTGTTGTTTTTATTTCCCCTAACCCCAATACCTGGGTAGAGCTGGCCTCCAGTATCAAGGCACCAGAAGCCAGCTATCTGCCCGACCCCTCCCTTTGCTCCTCCTCCCTAGTGTAAAAGGGGGGAGGGAAGCCTGGAGACCCCTAATGGAGTCCACCTGAACCAACAGCAGGCCACCCGAGTTGACGCTCAGGCCAGGCCTAGAGTCCAGGGAGAAGTAGGGGAACAGCTGGAGCCTGCCAGGCCTCCTAGCACCCCCCCAAGCTAGGGGGATTGCCATCCGGCAGGGGGTGTCCCCTAAGCCCAATACCTGGGTAGAGCTGGCCTCCAGGATCAAGGCACCAGAAGCCAGTTATCTGCCTGGTCCCTCCCTTTGCTCCTCCTCCTTAGAGTAGAGAGGGGTGGAAGCCTGGAGACCCCCTAATGGAGCCCACCTGAACCCACAGCAGGCCACCCTAGTTGGCACTCATGCCAGGCCTAGAGTCCAGGGAGAAGTAGGGGAACAGCTGGAGGCCTGCCAGGCCTCCCAGCACCCCCCAAGCTAGGGAGAATGCCATCCGGCAGGGGGTGTCCCCTAACCCCAATACCTGGGTAGAGCTGGCCTCCAGGATCAAGGTACCAGAAGCCAGTTATCTGCCAGGCCCCTCCCTTTGCTCCTCTATTCCTGATTTTTTAAGAATGTTTATATTGTTTTTCAAAATGTTTGGACCAATTAATATTCTCACAGGCGATGAATGGAGGCCCCTTTTATTCCTATGTCCATGTCAGCACTAGCTGTCTTTCTTTTTGATATGTATCAGTCTCTGTGGTTAGAGGGACAATTCATTGTTTTGATTTGCATCTCCCTGATGATTCATGAAGTATTTTTTCCATGTGTCTTTTGGCCTTTTGTAATTCTTCTTTGGGGAGTTGCTGATCATTTCTTCTCCCATTTTTTGATGGGGATAGATTATTGTCTTAAAATTTCTATGAGTGTCTTATATATCTTAACCCATATTAACCCATAATCAGATTATTAGTGGGTAAATAATTTCTCCCAGTCCATGAGAGGTCTTTGTATCCTGGTCATCATTTTATCTGAGGTACATAAACTTCTTTATTTAATGTATTGTAAACCAATTTGTTTTCCTTTACTTCCTCTTGCTTGGTCAATGGTGTCTGATCTTTTCTCATACCTTCAGTTTCAATGTCATGGAGTGTCTGCTATGTTTTCTTCTATGTTCTATAAAACCACTATAATTTGGGGTCATATTTTATATTAAAGTATGGCCTAGCCTATTGAAAATGACATATAATAAACCTTTCTCTAGGAAAAAATAGCAAGGAAATTTCCACAAATGTGCTTTTGGTCAAATATGTCAGATACATTTCCTCAATTTAAAGATAATAATTAAAACTATAATCTTTTATTTGAGATATAAACACATTTTTCAACTTAAGGCAGTGGTCATATCTTTGATTATTTTTTTCTTATCAGAGATCTCCCATTTAGAATTTGTGTTTTGTGCCTCAAACAATTATTACTCCTCTGCTTTTGCATTATTTTCTTAAAGCAGGAATGGGCTTGAGAGGATGAATCCTTATGTTCATAGTCTAATTGTAATTTTTTTTTGCCAACTAGAAAAAATAAAAAAAAAAATTTTTGCCAAGTATAAATAATAAGTACTGTATAAGTAATTGCAGAATACGAATTGACTTTTCACATGGTTTAGACATTCTTCCTAAATAAATTTTAATTAAATTTTGAACCATGTCATAAAGTAGGCAAAAGACAGAGATGACTCACAGACAATATATGAATAGTAAATAATTATAGGAAAATATAATCAATCTAGTGAACCAGAGGATAATACAGCAGGCAAGATGTTAACCTTGAACCTAGATTCAATTCATGATATTGCAATTGATTCCCTGATCAATTCCCTTAGTGCAGAAACTACAATAAACTCTACTACCAGGTATGATTCAAAGTCAAAACAATACCAAAAAAATATTACAATATGTTTGCTAAAAACGCAAGTACATAAGTACTACAATAATCTAAGACTACAATAAAAATATTTAAAAATAATGACAGTAAATGTTGACTATGTGAAAACACTGATAAGTAATGCATTGTTATTGGAGAAATAAAATTATATAATTGAAAAATTATGTTGATGTTGAGAGTTAAAAAGAGATATACATGTCAGCAATAACCCCTTTGAGAACTTATTCATACAAAAACAAAATTTATATTCATACTGCTCCAGCATATGATGCCTCAGTATTTGCATTATTTGTAATAGCACCAAACTATGAGCAACCTAAATGTCAATTAAAAGGCTAATAAAATTATAGTGTAACTACATTATGGATTTTACTCAGCAATTATAAAGAATGAATATTAAAACATAAAAGTAGGCTCTGCTGAGAAATCTCTGGACTGAGGGGGCTCTCTTCCTGTGCTTCTCTCTTTGCTCAATTCTTGAAGTCCCATAAGAGATCAGACCCCTGGGAATCGAACCCAGAAATCACTGCATTCTGAAACTGCCAGCGAGCCAATGAGTGAGTAAGAACTGTGAGGCTTCCCAATTGGAGAGCTGCTTGCTTTTCCTGAGGGAGACTCCCCCCAGCTGCGCTCTGCTGAGAAATCTCTGGACTGAGGGGGCTCTCTTCCTGTGCTTCTCTCTTTGCTCAATTCTTGGAGTCCTATAAGAGCGCGGCCACTCCGCTTCGATTCACAGCCACGCACTCTTTCAAACCAATAAACCCCATCACAACACACAGGATAAACCCACACTACTAGAGCAACAATGTGGAAAGCCCATAGGCAAACACTAGGCACCCAGAATGAAGATGATGTCTTGGACGACCTTAAAAATCACAACCCTCTGCTTAACCTCTCGGATAAGGAACTTAAAATAGAAATATGGAATATGCTTGTAAAACTCCAAGAAAGCATAGATCGATCTAAACAGAACACAAAGACAGATCTCAGAAAACTTCAAACTGAAATAGCAGGCCTGAAAAACACGGTAGCTCAACTGGACACCTCAGTGGATGCCCTCAACAGCAAGGTAAGAGCAGCTGAGGAGAGAATCGGACTACTGGAAGATGAGATGCAGAAAACTCAACACAGCAGAAAAAATGGAAAAAGAACCTTAGGAAAAACGAGCAGGCAATGGAAAAGTACTCAAGGAATGTGAACAGATGAAAATAGAAGTCTTTGATAAACCCAAAAGAAATAACATAAGAATCATTGGAGTCCCAGAGACCCAACTAGAAGAGCACCAGAAAGAATCAACTGTCGAAGACATCATCAAAGAGATACTAACAGAATTAACGACTACATGCAATCAACTCCTGCATGCCTGAAGAATACCAGCCAAACGAGACCCAAAGAAAAACACCCCCAGACACATCCTCATTACAATGACAAATCCCACAGATAGATATAGAATACTGAATGCACCAAGATCAAAAAGGGAAATTACATTCAAAGGAACATCCCTAAGACTTACAGCAGACATGTCACAAGAAACTCTCAAGGCCAGAAGACAGTGGTGGGATATTGTGACAAGACTGAAAGAAATGAATCTAAATACTCAGAACAAACATAGATTCAAAATCAAAGGCTGGAGGAAAATCATCCAAGCAAACAATACACTCAAAAAAGCTGGGGTGGGTATATTAATATCTGATGACGCCAACTTTCTACTCAGAAAAGTGGTAAGGGACAAAGATGGACACTATGTCCTAATCAAGGGATATGAGCAACAGGAAGAAATCAAACTACTAAACATATATGCACCCAATGAGAGACCAGCAAATTATCTACTACAGTTACTGACAAATCTGAAACAAGAAATCAATGATAACACAATAATTATGGGAGACCTCAACATGGTTGACCATGTTGAGGTCAACCAGAATGAAACCCAACAAAAACATACTAGTCCTGAAAAGAGAAATGGAAGAAAGAGGACTAGTAGATGTATATAGGATATTCCATCCCAAAAAACCTGGATACACATTCTTCTCCAATGTACATGGGTCATTCTCCAGGATAGATTACATGCTGACACATAAAACATACCTCCATAAAATCAAGAGGATAGAAATCTTGCAAGCTACTTTTGCTGACCAAAAGGCTCTGAAATTAGATGTGAACTACAAAGCCACACAGAAGAAAAACATTAACAACTGGAAATTAAACACCCTGCTACTGAACAACCGGTAGGTCCGAGATGAAATCAAAAAGGAAATTAAAACTTTCCTGGAAACAAATGATAATGAAGACACAACCCCCCAGAATCTATGGGACACAGCAAAAGTGGTCCTGAGAGGAAAATTTATAGCTCTACAAGCACACATCAGGAAGGAAGAAGGGGCATACCTGAATAACCTAATGACACAGCTCAAAAAATTAGAAAATGACCAACAAAAGGAACCAAAAATAGAGAGACAGAAGGAAATAACAAAACTGAAAGCAGAAATCAATGAAGTGGAAAACCGAAGAACAATCCGAAAGATCAACGAAAGCAGAAGTTGGTTCTTTGAAAAAATAAACAAGATTGATAGGCCATTGGCAAAACTCACAAAGAAAGAGAGAAAAATCTGATAACCTGTATTAGAAATGAAAAGAAGGAGATCACAACAGATACTGTAGAGATCCAAAGGGTAATCAGAGACTACTTTGAGAAACTTTATGCTACTAAACATGAAAACCTGGAAGAAATGGAAAAATTCTTAGACGCATATAACCTACCACACTTAAATAAGGAGGAGATAGAATATCTAAACTCCCCCATCACCACTGAGGAAACTGAAAGTGTAATCAAACATCAGCCCAAAAAGAAAAGCGCAGGCCCAGATGGATTTCCTAATGAATTCTTTCAAATTTTAAAGGGGAGCTACTACCAATCATAGCCAAGTTGTTCCATGAAATAGAAAAAACGGGAATACTCCCAAACAGCTTCTATGAAGCCAACATCTCCTTGATACCAAAACCAGACAATGATGCTGCCAAAAAAGAAAGTTACAGACCAATATCCCTGATGAATGCCGATGCAAAGATCTTCAACAAAATCCTGGCAAATAGGATTCAATGCATCATCAAGAAGATCATACACTACGATCAAGTAGGTTTCATTCCAGGAATGCAAGGATGGTTTAACATCCATAAATCTATCAACATCATACACAACATCAACAAGAAAAAAAATAAGAATCACATGATCATATCAATAGATGCAGAGAAAGCATTTGATAAGGTCCAACACCTATTCTTAATCAAAATTCTCAGCAAGATGGGGATGGAAGGAACTTTCCTCAATCTAGTTGAAGCCATCTACCACA
>PVKC010018316.1:0-19726 GCA_004027635.1 Crocidura indochinensis
TGCACTCAGAAATCACTCCTGGCTTGGGGGATCATATGGAATGCTGGGGGGATCAAAACGTGGTCCATCATAGGGCAAGGCAGATGCCTTACTGCTTGTGCCACTGTTCCGGCCCCAACATTAGATTTTTAATTAAAATTTTTTTTCTGATTGACCTCTAAGGTATTGAAGGCAAAATGGTAAAATGGGGGGAAATAATGGTGAGAAAAATTGCCAGTGACTGTCCCAACATAAACCATGGCTAAAACATGTTTGTAGTTAGGTTTCAGTTAAACAAAGAACACCCTCCTTTATCAGTGCAACCTTCCCACCATGACTGACCCCCACCTCCCTCCTCTGCCATCCTCTGCTGCCTGTATTGAAGACAGGAATTCTTATTTTTATTTTATTGATACCATTGTGAATTATAAATCTTTCACTACTAGTGTAACAGGTCCATTTGTGTTTAGCTTGTTATAGTTTGGTTCTCTTGATTATGTTTTGTTGACTATGGCTTGGTTATTTAGATCTGACTTTGTTTTTTTAAATACAATTCTCCTGAGACCACTTGGCCTCTGGGTCCCTGCCCTTTTTTTCCTTCTTTTCTTTATTTGTAGAAATATATAGATATAGGAGGCAGAGCAAAATGATTCAATTTCTAAGGTTTGATGTAAAAGGCATCAGCCCTTATATAGAAGATATAAATAAAATTTAAAAAATGGGTGGTGTAGATACAGAAAGATTTTTCTTTTTTCTTTTTTTGCATAGGTGCAGTACAGGTTAGAAAACTAGAAAGGAAATTTCCTTGGCTTAAGAGTTACATGGTGTCTACACTCATGAACCATGAGTGACATGTTGGTTGTTCTACCCCAAGATCTTTACGGTCTTAAGAGAAGTTCTGTTCATGTGAGGTTGTCAAAGTCAGTCTTCTGTAATTAGAGATCTTGGATTTTGCACATATTATAGGACAAAATCTAGGATAAAGTTTTTATGGTTCCAGAAAAATTTTATTTATAATCATGGTGCCTAGATAAAGATATTATTTAAAGAAGTGAAGAAATCCGATTGAAATTATGGGATACTGAAAAATAATAACTGCATTATGTGAATAACAAAAAGAAGTAAAAAGAGAAAGCATATTCAAAGCAATAATGACTGTATGCTTCTCAAACTGCAAATATAAGTCTAAACCCAAAAGAATCTAAATAAACTGAACTTGTACGGCATTACACTACACTAGTATCTAAATTGTCAAAAGTCAAATGCAAGGATCATTTTAAAGGCAGCAGGAAAATAGATAAGATTTTTCACTATAAGGTTTTCATATTTCTTAACAGAAACTATTCAGGAATGAAGAAGTAGAATAACATATGTATAACCCTGGAAAAAAGTACTTAGCCAGGAAAATGCATTTGTAGGAAATGAAGGTAATAAAGTCTAGTTTGAACAAGCAAATCCCTAAGAAATTTACATTCACTAGACTAGTCATATTAGAAATGCAGTAGGTAGGTTTTGTTGTTTTTGTTTGTTTGTTCAGTATCAGTGAAAAGGTATTATCAGTATGAAAAACCAAGAAAGCTGTGTACATCTCTGGTAATGGTAAGTAGACAGTACAATTAGAGTCAGTAAGAAAAGAAAAACAGTAGATCATGTAAAACTCTAGTTAAAAAATAAAATTATACAGGACAGAAAGACATCCCAGTGGGTAGTGCTCTTTTGCCTTGTGTTTGTCCAAACAATATTTAATTCCGGGTATTCCATAAATTACCGTGAGATAGTCACAGTGATCTTGAGTGCAAGTGAATGAAACAATGTTCTAACAAATACTTGTTGAGTAAGTGTCAACTTTGCAAGATAGTCCTAGTCTAGTAAACATAAAATATATGAATAATGTAGTATTTCACTTGCAGTAATAACTAGCATTTTTAAGAAGATAAAAGGAAGAGAGAGGAATACAGTGGGTAGAGCATTTACCTTACATATGACTGACATTGGTTCAATTGGCAGCACTATATATGGTATATCCTGGCCACTTCCAGTAGTGACCGCTGAGCATACTTAGAATCCTTCAAAGTCTGTTTACAATAAATATATTGGACACAGTACTTCTCATGCCGACTGTGTCTAATGATGCAGTCTTCTTTATACAGGCTATGGCCTTTTATTTTAAAGTCCCATACATATATGTCTTAATAGCCTCACTAATCTAAACAAATAATCAAGTAACCTGCTTTTTATCTTTTCTACCTTAAAATTTTGAAGAATACTTAAAAAATTTGGCTAAATTTTTCCTTCCAAAAGATGCTATCTTTAAAAAAGGTAGTGTTTCATTATTTTCATTGGTTTGTGCTTATTTGTCTTCAAAGATAAAGTGCAGTTGTAACTATCACCAGATAATTTATTCGGTTATAATTATTACTTCCTCAACAGTGTTTGAGGCAAGCAGATTACTCCCAAGATTGTATGGTCCAGATTCAGATGCCCATTGCTTTCCTGACTAAGTTGTCTGATTCCAGCTGTATGTACCAAAAACCACCAGAAGCATACAGTGCTGTGTTCTGGGGCCATATTTTGCTGGAGATTGAACATAGGGGCTCCCACAAACAAGGCAAATATTCCAACACTTTGTCCTGCAATCAGCTCTCAACTTAGCAGGCAAACTTTCTTAAGATCACTGATAGAAGCAAGTGCCATTAGCTAATAACTCAAAAGCAAGGGGAAAGGCAGACTCACAGAAATTACTAAAGGGAAAAATGCAACTTGCGGCCTTTAAATATAAGGCTATGTTATCACTAACTTTTGAAGTTTCTGAGGAAATTATAGCATTTCTTTTTCTTTCAATTAGCTCATTTTCCCTAAGCACTGTTTAAGAAAGAAGGAAACTGCTCCAGTACGTCTATGAATATGTTATAACTGAAATGGACAACATTAAACAAATATTCTATTTCCTAAGAAATATTTTAATTTGCTAGAAAATTTACTTACTTGAAACAATAGTTTTTAAATGATAGTACATTACTGTGCATTTGTATACCTAAGAAAATATTTGAAGCAGATTAGATGCAGGTTTAATAAAAGGAAGAATGATCAGAACACCTCCATTTTAAATGCATGCCCATTTTTATGGGAAATAACCTATTTCTGATAATGAGAATATCAAGAGCTCATTCTCACAGGTTGTTTAGACTTACACTCTGCATTTCTTGGTTTGTTTCCACTAATATTCTAGCACTCCACTGTCAACTGTGTAACTGATCTCTGCTGCTTTCCTGCTGAGTTAATAACAAGGATACTACCAAATATTATTTCACAATCTATACCTGGGGGTTGCATTTAGATTACATGTGATTTTTTAGGAAACACACACTTTAATTTACCACTTATATTAAAATTGATAATACATAGAAAATCATATACTTGTCATGATACTTACTGCATAACGTTGGTGGCATTTGTTTTCCAACAGTCGTATTTATACAATCAAATGTACATTTATGATTTAGAAAAATAGCCTTTGGGAAGAGAGACTGGCAAGCAAAAGAGGGAATGGTAAACAATTTTTAATGCATAGCAGATAATAGAAACTGCTTATATGCATATATATGTGAAGCAAGATAGTTTTATTAAAATTTATTTAGAAAGATGTGTGAGGAATGAAAGAGAGCAGTATGTTTAGGAGAGAATACAGGCTTCTACAGAATGAAAATTAAGCAAGCAAAGAAACATAAAGACAAACTAGCATAATATATTTTCAAGGGAGAACACAGGTATGAAGAGCAGACTGCGGCTTGTTCTTCTAAGGATCAGCTTACTCTAAGTTCCTTTCTCTAAATACATCGAGACCTATAAACAACTGAACCCATTATTCACAAAAAAAAAAAAAAGGACAAGGAAAGCACTAAGACTATTATCTCAAAAGCAGTGCGGCCTTACTTGACAAAATGCATAACTGATGCCCTTTGTGGTACCACAAATCTTTGTCTGTGTGTGTGTGTGTGTGGGTGTGTTTGCACATGCATACACTAAACAGCTGTCACTTCATTTTATTCTGGGTATGAATTTTTTAAAAAGTGCTTTCAAAGCACTTGTTTTATTATCTTTTTACTGTCTTATTTTCTTCTTTTACTGTAGGTCTCAGAGAAGTCTGGATAAGCATTCTGAAGCTCATTAGGAAGAGGGAATAATGTCCAGGAGCATGTAGATTCTCTGTGGGGACTAAGGATATTTGTATGTGATATAAACTGTAGGGAGCCAAAATAAAAATTCTCTAATACTGACAATAATTATAAAATATTTTACCTTCCTAATAAAAATGCTGGAATTAAAATGACCTTTCTATAAATATTTTAAAACTATTTAAACGTTTTATTGTACATAGTGACAAAAAGAACAGAAGTTCTAAGTCGAAGAATTTTCTTTTATTCTAAATTAATATCTTTATTTAAACACCTTAATTACAAACATGATTGTGGTTGAGTTTCAGTCATATAAAGAACATCCCCCTTCACCAGTTCAACATTCCCATCATCAATTTTCACTAAGTCCTGTGAGTGCACCATCTAAAATAAGAAACATAACCCACCTATTTCTAGAGGTCTTCTTGCATTTGTGGAACATATTTGGAGTCAGGCTCTGTCTTGTCTCTGATTTGTCATGTTCAAACTTTCTGGTGAAATTTAAACAGCCTGACTCAATCTCTCAGACACTACAAAAAAGCAAATGATTCTCTGACAGCAGGCTCTTCACACCTAAGCCCACCAGCTGAAGAGAGATAAATGGACATGAAACCCAATCTAAAACTCTCACCACAGATGACCTAACCTCAAAACATTTTTCTATATGATCCTCATAAAACTCCCTGTCTATCCCTTACTTGTGCACTGGGATCATTATTTCTATTATCTTACGTTTTTATTGTTTTTATTGAGAAGTAATTATCTCTGCTTATTCAGGGTAACTGACCCCTTAACTTTTAATACTGGTTCTAAGTTTTTCATAGCCTTTACAGTATGATATAAAATAATCATGATCCATTATAAATGTGCAAGTCATCATTAATTTATTATTAATCTTTAAAGAATTATTTGCAGAACAGTATAGAGTGTATGAAAATAGATATAATGTGCATATATTAAATTATAAAATATTTTGATTTCTAACAATATAATTATATTTAGATAAGACAATTATTTTTCTCTGAACATACATATGGTTGAAATTTTTGGTCCACATCTGGCAATGCTCAGGGTTTTTCTAAGATACAAGGCTTACATTAGTAATAAATTCCTTCTCTAGTTTTTTTATTTTTTAATTTTTTTTTGCTTTTGGAGCCACACCTGGTTTTGCTCAGGAGTTACTCCTGGCTATGCACTCAGAAATTGCCCCTGGTTTGGGGAACAATATGGGAAATCTGGGGAGTGAACCTCGGTCTGTCCTAGGCTAGCGCGAAGAGACGCCTTACCGTTTGCACCACCACTCTGGCCCCATCCTTCAATAGTATTATGAAAGAGTTCCAGTGATGAATTTATTTCAAATTCAACAATCATCTCCAACTACTTCTCAAATGGGTTACTATAAGGAATTTTATCTGTATTTGCCCACCTAACCTAGTTGCATGGCCTCTGGGATTCTGGGTGTAGTTAGGAGTTTATGAGGGGCAGGAGTGATAGGAAAGCAAGTAGGGCACTTACTTGCCTTACATGCAGCCAATGCAGGTTAGATCCTGATATCACATATGGTGCCCTGAGTTCTTCCAGGAATGATACATGAGCGCAGAGTGTAACTGCTGAGAACCACTGGGATGACCCAAAACATCAACAACAATGAAAAGGAAGAATCTATAATTGATTAATTGATATAATTTCAACCCAACTGGTGACTAGTATGTTAGTCTCTGTCTCCACAGAACCTAGGACAGAGACATGACTGATATCTTGGTATAGAATATCCCATGTCTGGTCCTCTACAAAACTTCCTGAGTGGCAACAGATTTTTCTAAAAATTTCTTGATTAGTATTATTGTCAAAAGAATATAAAAATTTATAAACTTTTTATAAATTTAAAAATTTTTATAAATTTTTATAATTTTTTGATAGTTTATTAAAACACCTTAATTACAAACATGATTGTGATTGGTTTTCAATCATGTGAGGAACACCCCTATCACCAGTGCAACATTCCCAATATCAGTGTCCCGAATCTCTCTCCTCCCCACCCCACCTCTGCCTGTACTCTAGACAGGCTTCTCTATTTCCCTCATACATTCTCATTGTTAGCATAGTTCACAATGTAGTTATTTCTCTAACTAAAATCATCACTCTCTGTGGTGAGCTTCCTGTGGTGAGCTGTAACTTCTAGCCCTCTTCTCTTTTGTCTCTGAAAATTATTATTGCAAGAATGTTTTTCATTTTTCTTAAAACCCATATATGAGTGATACAATTCTGCATCTTTCTCTCTCTCTGACTTATTTCACTCAGCATAATAGATTCCATGTGCATCCATGTATAGGAAAAGTTCATTATTTCGTATCTTTTGACAGCTGCAAAATATTCCATTGTGTATATGTGCCACAGTTTCTTTAGCCATTCATCTGTTGAAGGGCATCTTGGTTGTTTCCAGAGTCTTGCTATGGTAAATAGCATGGGTAAATTTGCATGGGTAAAATTATCACCCTCTGCTATCAAATAAGATTCTTGTCAGAAGACCCCCGTGAGAGAAATCTTTTCTCAGTGCAAATGGCTGAGCAAGATTTTAGATAGCAAAGGTGATATTTCTCATGCTTAGTAACAAACCTTTATTTGGCCTAAATATGAATCTCCCTTTTGTTGTATTAAGTGTTTATATATTTGAGATTTTTACTCCAGACATAAAGATTTATACAGGCAAATATAGCCTTGATTAAATTTCTCTTTTACTTGGTAAACTAAGCATCAAAAGATACTTATAAACAACATCTATCCTCATTGCATTCTGAATGTCCTTGCAATTTTAAACAGAAAAGAATGTTCTGCTTTTTGGGTTATCTCTAAAGGACTTTGAGTATGTTGCCACCTAATTTTTACCTCAGAATTGTCAACCAAAAGTTTGGCCAAGATATAGCATTAGACTGCTGAGAAAAATTTTACCAGATATAGATTTCCATCTCTTTCATATAAGTTTGTCTCTTATTTGCCCCTAATCCAAAAACTTCTTTCCTCAGAAATAATAAGTTTGAAAGGGAAACCCAGCTCCTTGCAAAATCCCCTAATCTACATCAGTATTGACTTCCAGTGACTAGCCAGACAGGAACAGCTTTGCGATGTAAAAATTCACCTTCTAGTGGCCTGAGCGGTGGCATAAGGACTGACCATGCATAGTTTGCCAGGCATCCCATATGCTCACCCAAGTCAGGAGCGATTTCGGAGTGCTTAGCCAGGAGTAACCCCTGACGTCACTGGGTGTAGCCCAAAAAACAAACAAACAAACAAAATTCACCTCTTTTTAACTCTGGACTCTTACTTAAAATGTATCTATTCGGGTCTGGAGAGTTAGCACAGTGGTGTTTGCCTTGCAAGCAGCCGATCAAGGACCAAGGAGCTATTTTGAGCAGACAGCCAGGAGTAACACCTAAGCACCGCTGAGTGTGGCCCAAAAAAAAAAAAAAAAAAAAAAAAAAAAAAAAAAAAAAAAAAAAAAAAAAAAAAAAAAAAAAAAAAAAAAAAAAAAAAAAAAAAAAAAAAAACAAAAAAGTATCTATTCATCAGGACTGCATACTACCTAAAGCCAGGTGAATTGTTTTGTAGATCAAACTATGCATACTGATACAGACTCTATTTACAAGAGAGATATGCTGTACTTTGCATAGAAACAAATGTGAGCTTTCTTTCCATACCTGTGACTAGTAAAATCGCCCATATGTACCCCTGGTTCTTCACATAAAAATAAGAACATCTTTTTCTCCCACATAACTTTGTGTGGTCACTCATTTCTTCATATTTCACCGTCTGTGCACCCTCTCCTAGAGGAAACCCAAAGAAATTCTCTAATGTAACCAGACCAAAGCTAGCTGCAGCATACATTTATGTTATAAAAGCTTTGACATAATTGTTTAGTGAGCATATAATGCCTTTAAAGATTTTTCTATTAAGATATTCTGATTCTCCAAGTTGCTAATAATATTTTTTTCAGACACATAAATTTCCAACACCAATACCACTTGCAGTGTGTCTTTCCTGTCATCAACATATGCAGATTTCCTCTCACTCCAGAGCTTGGACTCATGGCAGAAATATAACGCATTTTTAAAATTTTATACTGCCTGTTTCAGCAAAACTTAAAAGAATGGCAAATGGAATTAAAAATAATAGTCAATTTGTGATCATTGCTAGCTATATGATTTTTACCTATGTAATAAATTAAAATAATGCACAAAGTAATAAACTGTCATTCTCTTTTATATAACTAAATCTTAAATTCTGATGCATAAACTATTATATATTAAATTTTTGTTCTATTTTGATTTTATTGTGGTAATTATCATGTCTTCTTTACATAAATAAACTCTTTAGAATATTGTGCTACATTAAAAATGCCCTCTGCACTGCTATGTTTATCACAGCACTATTTACAATAGCCAGAATTTGTACACAACCCAGGTGACTAACAACAGATGAGTGGCTAAAGAAAGTGCCACATATAAACACAATGTAATATTAAGCAGCTATTATAAAAATGAAGTTAAGAAGTTTGGACATGGAGATTATTATGCTGAGTGAACTGAGTCAGAGAGAGAGGGATACACATAAAATAATCTCACTCATATGTGCTATATATGAAAAATAAAAGACAGTATGATGTGCCAGAGCCATATCAGAGTGGTAGGGCATTTTCCTTTCACACGGTCCACCTGGGCCGAACACGGCTTCAATCCCCAGCATTCTATATGGTCTTAGAGCCTACTCAGAGTGATTTCTGAGCTCAGAGTCAGTAGTTACCCTTGAGCACTGCTGGGCATGACCCAAAAACCAAAGAAGAAAGAGAAAAGAAAGAAAGAAAGAAAGAAAGAAAGAAAGAAAGAAAGAAAGAAAGAAAGAAAGAAAGAAAGAAAGAAAGAAAGAAAGAAAGAAAGAAAGAAAGAAAGAAAGAAAGAAAGAAAGAAAGAAAGAAAGAAAGAAAGAAAGAAAGAAAGAAAGAAAGAAAGGAAGGAAGAAAGAAAGAAAGAAAGAAAGAAAGAAAGAAGAAAGAAAAAAGAAAGAAAGAAAGAAAGAAAGAAAAAAGAAAGAAAGAAAGAAAGAAAGAGAAAGGAAGAAAGAAAGAGAAAGAAAGAAAGAGAAAGAAAGGAAGAAAGAAAGAAGAAAGAAAGAAGAGTGTGTTAATAATATAGATGAGCTTCAGGAACCAGCCCATGGTAGAAAGCTTTCCACAAAGAGTGGTGAATGCAGTTAGAATGCAAAAGGGTCTACTATGACATTGATACTTGGAACTGATCACTCTGGAAAAAATTGGGTGCTGAAAGGGGATAAAGTGACATGCCTGGCACTCCTTCATTAACAATAGTGCAAACCACTGTGTCAAAAAGTAGAGAGAGAGAGAGAGAGAGAGAGAGAGAGAGAGAAATACAGGAAATTTCATAATTTAGTAAGTGAAAATAATTTGAAGGGGGAGCTCTGAAATACAATGCATTTTATAGAAGTACAAAGCATTTAGTTCTAACGAGAGAATATTGCTTTTACTTTAGAAAATATTCTATATACTGGGGTCAGAGCGAAAGCACAGTGGTAGGGCATTTGCCTTCAATGGTAGGGCATTTGCCTTGCATGAAACTGACCCAGGATAGACCTTGGTTTGATCCCAGATGTTCCATATGGTCCCCCAAATCAGGAGCTATTTCTGAGTGCATAGCCAGGAGTAACCCCTGAGTGTCACCAGGTGTAGTCCAAAAACAAAACAAAAAAGAAAATATTCTATATATTGTGTGAATAATAAGTAAAAAGACTGCAATAAAAATATCTCTCTATGTAGAAATTCTGATCAGACATAAAAACAATATTAATGAGGCATTTGACTACTGAAAATGTATAAAATGTATTAGAAAGATAGAAGCAAATATACCTTTCTTAATTTAGAAAAAGGCAGTCATAAAGATCATGAGTGCATCCCATATTCAATGACAATTGTGGGGATATTTCCCCCCTGTCTTTAAAGAAGCTTTTTTAATATTTCTTGCCAAATTGGTTTCAAGACTATGACTTCCCTAAGCTGTAGCCTTTACATAAGCTCTGTATAGTTTCTTCAAATCTGAACAAGATTGTATAAAGTATTCTCTTTTTTTTTTTTTTTTTGGAGGGGTATCACACCCAGCAGCCCTCAGGGTTACTCCTGCCTCTACATTCAGAAATCACTCCTGACAGGCTCAGGGAAACATATGGTATTTGAACCATCATCCTTCTGCATGCAAGGCAAACTTCCTATCTCCAAGCTATCTCTCTGGCCCTATAAAGTATTCTTGATAAAGCTTCATTTCATCAATTTTTTATACTACATTGTTCTATTCTCTTCTGGCCCCAATGGTCTTGTTTGATAGTTCTGAAAATGTTAGGAGCTTTTGTTTTTATATAAGTAACTTTATTGATGTTGCTGTCTTCAATTTTTTGTCTTCCTTTTTTTCATTCTAAGTACAATTTTCTTACTTGAGTCTATATTTATTTGGACCCTTTGGGCCTCTTGTATTTGGTTGCCTATATTTCACAACATTGGGAAATTCTTATGTATTACTTATTTGACTATTGGTTCTTTGTCAAATTCATCTTCTTGATCCACAAAGACTAAAGATTTTAAGAATTCCTCTTGAGCTCATGCCACAGATCTCTAATGTGCCACACCTTTCTTTCACATCTTTTCCCATATTCTGCTGTTTCTAGAGGTTTCTTTTATCTCATCTTGGAACTTATCAGTATATTCCTCATCTGCTTTTGTTTTGTTGCTTAGAAATTTAAATTATTTTTAAACATCCCCTACCATACACTTCTTTTATGCCATTTTGTTTGTAGTTTTCTCATTTCTACTCTCACATTTTCTTTTGCTTTCCTGACTACCTTTGCTATCATTTATTTGAGCATCAATATGTGACACCTTTCCATGGTGACACTAAAGTAATTTTCTGAGAACTCTGTTGTTTGTGTCTTCTGTATTATTATTTTTACTCATTGAAATTGGTGGGTTCTTATGTATCTTCTTTATTGGTTTTCTAATATTCTTGCTGTGTGGGTGCTGTCATGGACAGTGAATCTTTGTAGATAGACCTCCTGAAACATTTTTAGGGATTGGACTAGAAATTGCTCTTATTGGAGTTCTTATTTGGAACTTTGCCTCCAGTTCCAAATAGGGCCAGTGATCTCAGGTAGAGATTAATCTCACCTGGAAAAGTGGGACAGCAAGCAGAGGTTCAGAAGTTGTTGTGTGAGTCTAGTAAGCATTTTTTTTTAATTCTGAAAAGACTCATGAGGAACAGGAGGAAATTGACAGTAATGGAAATGTTAATAGTACAGTGATATCTAAGAAGACTTAATTCAATTCAATGATACAAATGCTTCTTAATCTTGATATTTTTCAGATGAACTTTTCCCCTGGTAAATTTTTCTTTTTTTCTAAGTTGTTATAAATGAAATGCTTCACTCACAATGTTCATACTGTTATAGTAATAACTTTACTTTGAAAGCTTATTCTGACAATGGAGTCCTGTCCTTTATTCAGTGTTAAGAAGGAAAATCTCTTGCCAGCAGACAGTCCATATAAGTCTTATTAAAAATATATGTACAGAAAATATCAGACTCTGATCAGGGAGGCAGAATGTTGAAACTGTGGGAGAATGAATAGTGCCAGATAATGGAACTGTTTTCTTTATAAATAAGAGATGTGGAAGTCATACTTTTGTTGCTCTCACCATTTTTCTGATCACCAGCTCTGGTTATAACTAATGACTTCATCTATCTAGTATCATTATTAAATGTATTTTTTTCTGTACTAGACCAGCAAGCATGATTTCGAGCAATTTTGAGCAATGAAATAACCCACGCCTCAACTTTTATGCGTTGACCTTCCAGTAATTCAAAATGCGTGGTTTTCAACTATCATAGAGCAAAAATGTTGGGATGGCACATGGGAACACACCAGGTGGAACTTTAGGTTTACTCCTTGCTCTATACTAGGGGATCAGTCCTGGAAACTTGGGGGACTAAATGCCATGGAGGATCAAATTCTGGTCAGTAGATTCCTTATTCCATCCAAGAAAATATATTTATTTAAAGAACCATTGATTTATAAACTTATTTAGAGTTGAGGTTTAGTCATACAATATTTAAGCATGAATTCCACCACCAGTGTCCACTAACCCTCATTAGTGTTTTCATATAACCTCTTGCTTCCTCCTCAACCCCACCATCATACATGCCACCTTGACAGCCATATTTATAATATTTGTGGTTGGTATCTCATTTTTACCATTATTGAGTCTGTGCTTTGCATATCTGAGCTATACAACTCTCCCACATTAATGACAACAGACACCTGAAACTTGCTCCTCTTTATTCTCCATTCTCATCATCTTTCTTCTACACTTAATTTCTTTCCTTGCCCTCTCTATACTCTGGGTTCAAGGATGATTGAGAAAAATCTCTTTTACTATAAAAAACACTTTTTAAAGAAGATTCTTGAGATTCAATCTATTTTCAAAAGAGATATGTACCAAGCTATAAAAAATTATGGGTATATACATTCCACTAATCTTAAAGTTGGCTATCTTGAGAAGTGATACATGTCAAGACCCACCTAGTGAAGCTATGCCAGCTGTACCCAACATCCACAGCCACTGCTCCACTAATAATCCAGCTTTACCACTAAACTACAACTCTCTGCAGAGACATCAAACTAACCCAAACTCCAGGTATGCTGGTATATGAGCTGACATCCCCAGGAATTTAGTAGAGTGAGTATAGACACCCCACCACCACCTTTTGTATTTCCAGAAGGCCTAGAAGCTGAAAACATGCCCCACAAAAGCCACATTAGCAGCCACACTGCTTGGAATTCATTCGCCACGTAGCCACAGATAAGTTAAGTAGCATAAAGCAGAAAAATGACACAATATAGTTATATTGCATAATCGTGTGGTAATTTCCATGTCTGAATCTCCAAAGGACTTTAAGTGACTCAAGGCAAGAATCATTATTTCATCAGATCATTTTGAGTCCAGCTCAATGTGGGCAGGCAGTATACACAGGATTCATAACATGGATTTATGAACAAGATTTGAATAATTAGAATTGAGGTAAAATACCTTTATAAGAAGGGAAATGTTCCACACCATAAGTCATGGGAATAAATTTGAACATAAAAAGATGAGAGCAGTGACAGTGTGAGTACAATTTAAGTAGGGGAACATTTCAGGGATCTGCTTCACTTTATTTGTGGCTATGTCCTCTGTGAGTAACTTATTTTTCTGTGTAGAGTTGGAAGATAGATTTGATGGCAGGTATTTGCAAACATAATTTGAAGTAATGAAAATTCTCTTACCTCTCTTGATAAGTTCATATAATGATCTATAAAGTAATTTAAGTTTCATTAGTTACTTCTTTTTATTTAGAAACTGGGGTGTGCTTTGGCTATATTTTCATTTTAGTTCATATATCTTCTTGCTTTTAGCTTCTCAGTTTCTCTGTTTAAAAATTTTGGGGTGCAGTAACCAAATGGTCTCTGATTTATCTCTAAAAGTATTAATGGATTTTCCACTAATATATTGTTGTTCAGTAAGGCTTTTGAGTTTTGATACAAACATGGAAGCATAGTGGTAAGAAAATTTAGCCTATCATTAACTATTTTCTCTTCTATAACCTTTCTTTTTAAAATCTTTTTTTTTTATTTTTTTATTTTTGGGTCACACCCAGCAGTGCTCAGGGGTTACTCCTGGCTCCATGCTCAGAAATTGCTCCTGGCAGGCATGGGGGACCATATGGTGCACCGGGATTCGAACCGATAACCTTTTGCATGAAAGATAAACACCTTACCTCCATGCTATCTCCCGGGCCCCTTCTATAATCTTTCAAATCATGTACATCATTCTGGCCAAATGATAAAAAGAACTAGAAGAAAATACCCATAAAGTAAGCTTTCTGAGATGCCTAGATATCTCTTTAACCTCATCTTCTACTAACAAAGGACTATCTGTATTTCTTTATTAAATCTCATAGACAAAAACTATTTTATCAGGAATGTTTCAGGTAGTCTAAAACAAACAACCTTTTCACATACCATATTCTGAGATGTTAAAGAAATTAGCAAACTATCTTTTGACCCACCAGCCTCATTGCTTTGACAACTATTTTCTAAAATATATTAACTTTTCCATGAGTCTAAATTGACAGATAATTCATAACCACTTTGAAATTCTAAGAGTTAAAACACTCTCATGAGTTCAGGCATCATCCTTGCTGTATTTTCTCAATATTTACATTATAATTTTAATATGGTTTCCTCGGTGCCAGATGGAAATAAAAAAAGTTCAATGCTGTTATTGTTAATGCTAAAAAAAAAAAGCTACTGGTTGATATAATACAGCTAAAAATAATAAATAATTTACTAAATTGTGAAAGAATACTTTGCATATATTATAAGCTCCTTAGAATTGTGACTAATGACTAATGCCAAACAGCTGGGTTTCTGAATAAGTGTAATAAATTTAGATACAACTTCACTGAACTCCTCCCACAATATCTCCAATGGTATCCAGCCTTGCATAAATATTTCCTTTTCCTCTCCAGTTGGAATTTCATACAATTCCCCAGTTTAAACAATTATATTCCATTAATATCTGCCTTTCACCAGCATGCAAAATTCTTATTTCACAAAACATTGTATAGAACCAATAAATATAACCTAAGTTAGCTACTGAGTGAAATCCCATGGGGGAATATATGAAAAATAGGACCCAAGCTAGGCATGTTGAATGAGCACACAACAAAGGGCATTAGGAAATTTGGTTAATATACTAGGTTACTTAAAATTATAATGTTGAAAAAAATAATTGTGGTAGCTGGGTAATGAGGCAAATTAAGTAGTCCAGTAATGGGAATGAAGCAGGGGAGAAATCACTTAGCCATCCATAATTCAGTCCTCACTTCTCAGTCTAGGACTGCCTGCTTTCTGCCAAAAGCAAGGATCTATTTGAATTTCAACCACATTGAGGCTTTTTGGAGAAAACAAAAGGTGCCAGTTGAGAAGACATCATTAACTTCAAAGCACAGGAAGGAAGGACCTAAATGACTAAAGTGAAGTCAGATGACAGAACTTATTGCTTTCATTTTTCTACACATAATAGTTTCTTCCTTTTTCCTTGTTTGATGGTGCAGAGACCTCTGGACATCCAGAAAAATTCCCTAATCCGCCCTCAGCCTTTTATTTCTGCAGTTGGCAACCTATACTACCAGGAAATCCATATAAAGTATAAATCTAAATGCCGTGTTCTGTCATTGTGGTTTAAAAATATTACCTCTGAACACTGGCCTTAATAAAAATAACAGACAGCTGGTCACCATGTTACACACCAAAGACCTGTTGTGCGGAAGTAGAGCCTAGAAGATTGGATTGCATCAGAATGGTGTGGAAAGTTTGTGAAAACAATTTTTCAGGACTCTGTACCCAGAGTTTCTGCAACATAGGTCTGATGTGGAATCAAAATGTGCATATCTAGAATGATCTCAAGTGATATGGATACTGTTGATCCAGGGATGACTTTTTCAGAACCCCACATCCTTAAATACCAAAATATGTAGTAGTAGTAGTAGTAGTAGTAGTAGTAGTAGTAGTAGTAGTAGTAGTACCAAAATATGTAGTAGTAGTAGTAGTAGTAGTAGTAGTAGTAGTAGTAGTAGTTCTAAATTTTGTTGTATATCAGAGTCATCTCGACCATTTTTAAAAGTCCAATGCATTCTATATCAAACAGATTGGGCTATCTATATGTGGAAGCAAGAACTTGGTATTTTCCAAAGATCTCCAATTGTTATTTACAGTCAAACTTGGGAATCTCTGATTCTTGGAATGAGATTCTGAGAAAGAACAGAAGAAGGAAGAGTAGACCCACTTCATTGTAATCTTGGGAAAAATCCTGCTTCACTAGACACTCATCACTCAAATGGTCAATTTTCCCCTTCCTTTCCTCTCAAGAATCTAATGGAAGAAAGTATGTCAAACAAGTGAACTGGTTTTGAACCTTAGGGAGAAACCATGAGATATGGCTTTACTAGGGAAGGCAATGCTGTCAAGAGTAAGATGCAAATGTCTTTACAATAGGAAGACCTGAATCAAAGTCCTGGTTCTCATGAGCTCTGTGACCTTGAGGAAGTTAACGTAAGTATTCTGCATTATCATCTCCTCCTCCATTAAAACAGAATATTCTTACTTTCCTACTGGTTTTCTTCCAAAGCAATTTTTCTATGTTTCCATGATTTAGTAGGCTCTCAAGAAATATACATACTGACACAATTCAGTGGTTGTATATATTGCTATATACACCATCATCTCTTGGTATGGAGGAGCTATCCACTGAGAAAGAATTTTAAACAGATGTTAGTAAAATTAAAACTAGAGTAGAAAGATTGTAAAAGAGCTGGCCCTAATCAGACAATAGACTATTGCACATACCTGAATTTTTAATTCAATTTAATTTCTAAATAGTTGTGTTTAGGTAGTAATGAGAAAAAAGTCTTTGAATTGATTGGCTCCGAATCCTTTACATTTAAATCTAGAAAACATCCATTTTTAAGTTGGTTCAGACACTGTATAATATGGTGGTTAATTTGGTTACCCTGATTTTAGAGACATACAAAGATCTAATATTTTGCTTTGAAAGAAATATTTTTCTTGGGCTAGCCAATTAATTCCTTGAATTTCATTCTTCCCTATAGTACATATTATCTGTAGATTCTGAGTTTACAAGTAATCAATCTTTCATATACTTAGAAAAGAATCTCTTTTAATTTAATTTACTCTCTTTACAGTCTTCAAAATGATCTATCAAGGGTTTAAATGCCATGTCTCTTCTAAATTCTATTCATAGTTTCCACTAACATCAGTGCAGATGACAAGGCTCCTTGTTACCTAATCTTTGATGAAGTTCAACCTTGTTAGTGGGGAAAGTCCAGGATTTTTGCATCACCAAGATCTGATTTTAGGGCTGGAACAATAGTATAGTGGATAAGGCATGCTTGCCTTGGAAAAAACTGACCTGAATTTGATCCTCAGCATCCCATATAGTCTCCTGAGCACCATCAAGATTATTCTCCTGACTGCAGCCAGGAGTAGTCTTTAAGCACTGTGGGTGTGGTCCCAAAAATCATACACAAAAGATCCAGGCATTAAGCTCATTTTATTTCTACCATGCTGTATACTTGTCAATCATGTTAGTCTCTCTGAAAATCACTGTATTAATAAACAAAGGGAGAACAAATTTTTAAATCTGAAATTTTAAGAGAGAAATAATCAATGTAAAGTGCTTGGGACATATTTACTTCATATGACATTTATTATAAACATAAATTGCATATCATTCTTCCCTCACATAGCCAGCTACAGAAATTATGAGCCTGTTTAAACATTCTTTCTAAATAATGTTTCTTTTCAAGCCTATTAAGTTAGAAATGTCCTTTGTTGAAAATATCTTTTAGAACTCTGTAATATATCATCTCTTTCACGTTATAGTGTTGTAAACAATATGTTCATTGCTTGAGTTTAGACTTGTCTTCTCTTCTTACCTTCTAAAGTAACCTTAGAGACTAAGAGTGTAAGAAAACATGAACTTTACGTCAACATCTTCTTTATACCTAGAATGTATGTTCAAGTGACACTTTGGAAATTCATTCAGGGGATAAAAATCTCCAAACCAACAGCAGTTGCTCAGCAAGTAAACCTTTTCAAAGGTATATTTGATCTTAAAATTTCTACAAAATTATAAACATTGTCTTATATTTTATTTTGCCTTTTTAAAAATTGCTTTATTGAAGTGCAGTGGCTCCAAAATTGTTCACTGTGGGTTTTAATCACACAATATACAGCATACGTTTTTAAAGAAAGAGTAAAGTGTGTAACTGGAATCTAAGATTGCAGTTTCCAGGTAAGTTTCCTCTTGGTGGTATGAGAATAAATTTGCACTTCTTGCATCTTGTAAATATATGCTTCTTACACATGGCGAAATGTGATATTAGAAACAACAGTAATGATATCAGCAAGCCACAACTCCCCTCCCAGTTTTTATTTATATTTTTCCTAAATGTTGGACAAATGCCTGCCTATAAGTGAACAGAATAAATACATTTTATTTGGGTACAGAACCTCATTTAAGAAAAGAAAGAAAGATTCTGAGTAAACAAATGAACAAAAAGTCCTACAGGAAACTAAAAGAAAATAGGCACTTAGTGTATTTATTTTACCCACATGTTCCAAAAGAGCTCAAACATCACAATCGTTTCCAGCTTCGCTGGTTGGATATATTTCCCTCCACCCTGTCACTTAACAGATGGGGAAGATTTCATGAACTTGTCTAAGCAACCAACAGGACTGCCTCCCCTCTCATCTGCCTCATCAGCAGATTCCTGGAGCCTGGTTGTAAAAGCACTTTTTCCCGCTTTTCCATAATCTCAGAAAGCTATAGAGAGGCAGAGCATAGCCATTCAATTATCCAAATACTAGAAGTCTATAAAAGAACATTGTGCTGCAATTGGTTTTTTAATTTGAGTGAAGAGGCATGCCCAAACTCATCCTCAGATCCTGAAAATAAATCTCCACAGATCATCTTCTGATTCAATCATGGGACAGGATGCTTTTTTTTTTATTTATCAATTCTGAGATAACTTGTAGAATATTCAGTCCAAACCAAAATGATCCCAGAATCATAAAAGAAAATAAAGCCACAATGAAATATTTACATGATTATTGGTAACAGCAACAACGGATGATATGTTTTTGCCTTTTTTATACAGATGTTCAGATTTCAGTTTCCAAAATGCTTTTCAATATACCCAACCAACCGTTTTAATGTGACAAATGTATTTTAGTGCTCACGCCACAAATAGTCTAGTAATATTTAGCTGCACACATTTACGTCTATGACCACTTGGAGAGTTAACGGGAAAAAAAAACAACCCAACTAAAAGATAATTGCGAAGTCTATAAAATTTATATCTACCCTGTGTGAAACAGATGGTGAATTTTGTGAAGGCATTAAGCAACAAGAACAGTCCAGTTTAAGATTTGAATTGAAAGAGCTAAGTCCCTAAAAAAGAAAGGAGAATTAGTTTATTTGCACTTTTCCTTTGCACCAAAAAAACTCACCTGTGCTTACAGAGAGAATAGCCTGAGAATTCAGGAAATCACAAAAATCTCACAAGCAGGCTGAGTTCAGCTTCCAAGCTTTGCCTCAGATATCAGAAAGCATCTGCATGACATCGTTCACATTTATTTCTCTGAACATCTTGAAAAAAAAAAAAAGAAATACCACTCACTCACTGTTGCTCATTTCTTTATAGCAGTTGACATGGACTTGCCCAGGGGACAGTCTTGTTGTTCTATAAAGATCCTTAAATAGGCACCACTGATGAAACATTTAATCCAAGCTCCAGGATCAAATGGCTGCTACTTGCCAAAGACAGGGATTGAAAAATCTATCTCTCAATAAAATAATAGCAAAAGAAGCTATGGCTATTCATTATGTCCTTTAACCTAA
>PVKC010018317.1:7843-19789 GCA_004027635.1 Crocidura indochinensis
ATATATATATATATATATATATATATATATATATATATATATATATATATATATATAAATCATAGATGAGAGTTTCTCAGAGTTGAGGTGTACAGGGAATGAAACAAAAGAGAGGCCTCAAGGATCCCAGTGAAAATGGACTCAAGTAGGAAACTCCAAGAAATATTTTACTCAGAATAACTAAACCCCCAAACAGAAAACTATTGAAAGTAGCAAAATTAGGGAGCCAGGAGGTGGCGCAAGAGGTAAGGTGCCTGCTGCCTTGCCTGCTAGCCTAGGACGGACCATGGTTCGATCCCCCGGTTCCCATATGGTCCCCCGTGTCTGCCAGGAGCGACTTCTGAGCGCATAGCCAGGAGTAACCCCTGAGCGTCACTGGGTGTGGCCCAAAAACCAAAAAAAAAAAAAAAAAAAAAAAGAAAGTAGCAAAATTAAACAAAGGGATGCATAATCAAAGGAAACCCCATAAAATTCACTGCAGACCTATCAAATGAGACTCTATAAACCAGAAGAGAATGGTGGAATATGGTACAAAACCTTAATGAAATAAACAGGTCACCAAGAATATCTTACTCAGCTAGATTGTCATTCAGTTTCAAAGAATGAAACAGTTTCAGGGACAGGCAGCAGATTAGGGCATTCAGAAACTGAAACAAATTTTGTAAGAAGTGTTAAAGAGCTTCTTAAAAAGACAGAACAAGTTTCCCAGCACCTGGCATAAAGTATGACTTGCTTTCATGGTGTTTATGGTTGTCCTCTATTAGACTATTAGAAGTGTGTTTACTCCTAACTTTATTTTTTTTTTTTGGTCTTGGGGTCACACCCATCAGTGCTCAGGAGGTACTCCTGGCTCTATGCTTAGAAATCGCTCCTGGAAGGCTCGGGGGACTATATGGGATGCTGGGATTCGAACCACCGTCTTTCTGCATGTAAGGCAAATGCCTTACCTCCATGCTATCGCTCTGTCCCACTCCTAACTCTCTAAGGGATTTTATATGTTGTTAATAATGAATTAACATTTCACTTATATTGAAGAAAATTAATTTTGTGTTTCCTCTTAAACATGTATTCCTCTTTCTCCTCATGTCAAAGTAATTTCATAAATTAAAAACTATCTTGCTTCACTAAATAATAAAAATAACAACAATGATAATAAAGGTGGTGTTAGGAGATTTGGAGATATAGTAACGAGTAAGATTTGGTCTGAGAATAAGTGGAGTGTTGAGAAAAGGCATTTTCAGTGGTCTTAGTATTGCCTTTAAAACAAAATCCTAATGTGGAATAATTAAAAGACAACAAAATGGGACAATAATCTCCCAATGATTGTTGAACACTAATTCTGTGCCAGACACTTTCTTTTTTGACACATATGTACATGTGGTCATTTATTTACTCTTTATAATATCCTGTGAGGAAGAGAGTACTGTTATCTATTTATGGATTAACAAACTCAGCCCAAGAGATGGGTAAGTAATATTTCTTAGGTTCCACAGTTCTCCCAAGAGTTGAGGGTTGAAACTAGGTGGTCTTGAGGCTGGAAAGATAGTTTAGTAAGCAGGAGCCTTGCTTTGCATGCAACAGTCAACTGAGGTTTGATCTCAGCATACCATATGGTCCCCGGAGTACTAAAAGGAGTGATTCCTGAGTACAGAGTCAGGAGTAACCTCTAAGAATAACCGGGTGTGGCCCAGAAACCAAACCAAAACAAAAATAAATGTAAAATAAAATAAAATGAAACCAAAATGAATGAAAATAAAATAAAACAGAATTTTAAATAAAATAAAATGACAGTCTCTGCAACCCAAAATGCTTCTGTTAACTTGGAAACTGCCTCTTGTCACTATTCTAAGGACATGAAAGGCACCAACTTCATGTGAAAAGCTTAAATGTAATAATGGCCTCCTCCCCTTCTCCCTTTCCTTCGCTCTTCCTCTTCTTCCTCATAGCAGACAAGATGTGGAGCTCAGTGGTCACAGGTTACTGGACAAGGTTCTGAGGAGATGTTTTAGCTGCCCACCCAAATATCCATCTTACTTAGCCTAACTCTTAACCTCTTTAGGTTGCTTCAAATATGTGTACATCCAGGAATTCTGTCACCTCACCAAGCCCTGAATAAACCACCTCTTCTGATTGCCAATTTGCTTTCTGTCTCTGCTTTGCCACTTAGTTCATTCTTTCTTGTATTGTGCTTATTTATATCCCTTGTCACAGCTGAGCCTTTGCACATTGCTGAGTCCTTTCCTGCCTAACTCCTACTCATCTGTTAAGATGCTGCTTGAGAACTGCTGTATCCTCCCACTCTTGTATCTGAATTTGATAGCTCACCTCAGTGTGCCCTGTATTCTTGATATTTACTGAGAGTATAGTACTTATTATTATTAATTATCTATGCTACATTTCAGTGTTCCTAACAAGGTAGATTCCGGATATGAACTTAAGAGACAAGTATAATCATTTAAATCTTTAATACTTACTAAGACTTTGATTCATATCAAATTTGGGCCAGGTTTTATACAATCTTTAGTATTTGGAGAACAAAGTGCTTTACAGTGAAATTTAATCTCCATATGAGAGTTATTACCCCTTGAGTACAAATTGAATATGTGATTCATTTTTCAGTTTCCCTCAATGTCCTACACCTAGAAAATTCTTAGTAAATATAGATATAACTTGGGGGTACTCTTAGGCTACATCCAGTGCTGTTCAGGACTTACTCCTGGCTCTGCATTCAGAGATCATTCTTGGTGGGTTCGGGGTAGGGTACAAGGATCAAATCTAGTTTGGCTGCAGTATAAGGCAAATGTCTTGCCCTCTGTATTATTGTTCTGTCCTGCTCTAATGATTACAATAACAAAAAGGTTTAAGATTCTGCTCTTAGGATAATAGTGTGAAAGTCTGGGAACTACCCAAACAGGTAGGTCATTAACAGTTTCCCAAGTGGATTTATTTTAAAGTTGGTGATACAGGGGCCGGGAGGTGGCGCTGGAGGTAAGGTGCCTGCGCTAACTTAGGACAGACGGCGGTTCGATCCCCCGGTTCCTCATATGGTCCCCCATGCCTGCCAGGAGCGACTTCTGAGCGAATAGCCAGGGGTAACCCCTGAGCGTCACCGGGTGTGGCACAAAAAAAAACCCCCAAAAATAAAAATAAAATAAAATAAAATAAAGTTGGTGATACAAATGTCCAATATTGAAATGAAAGAGAAAGAAAATGCCATGTCTCCCCTTTTGTTTGAAGTTATGTGATTAGCCAGATACAAACCAATATTCAAATCTGGGTCCAAGAGACTCTGAAGGCAGCAATGCTCCTGACATACCACATTGTTGAGCTCTTAGGAAAGAGGATCTAACATCCCTCTTCTAAACTAAGTAATTTTTTTGTTTTTGTTTTTGTTTTTGGGCTACACCCAAAGGCACTCAGGGGTTATTTACTCCTGGCTCTGTGCTCTGAAATCACTCCTGGCAGGCTTAGGGGACCATGTGGGATGCAGGGGATCGAACCTGGATCAGCAGCATGTAAGGCAAATGCCCTATTGCTGTGATATTGCTCAACCCCTAGATTGAGTAATTTTTTTTTGTTACTTCTGGCTTCACTCAGAAGTTGAAAACAGAAGAATTGATCATGAGGGAACTAAGTATATGTTTATGGGCCTTCCAGAACCAACCATCTGGAAAAAGAGGCCAGAATGAAAGGAAGAGGAGAGAGCCTGGAGGCAGAAATATATCTTTGAAGGTGATTACAGAACTCCCAATCGGGGGACAGAAAACAAGTTGACTTAAGGAGTAATTTGTGGACAGTGGTGTCTGAGAAGCACTATAGACAGACTAAGCTTTTGGGTTAGGAATTTTTCAAAGTGTCAATCTAAGTGGAAGACTAAATGTAGAGCTGAAAATTCATTTTGTAAGATTGTGAGTTTGCTTTGGGGCATTTTAGTAGATCTACTCTAGAGAGACCTGAGAACTTGACCTGCATGAGTGTAGCCATCTGCAAAGAAGCAGAAGTTGGGGCTGAAGTGCAGACAGGTTAAAAAAAAAGAAGTTGGGGCTGAAGTTAGGGAAGAAGATGAGGAGGAAGGGAGAGAAAGAGGTCGGGAAACAGAGAGAGAGAAAGAGAGAGAGAGAGAGAAAGAGAGAGAGAGATCATCAAAGAACCAATAATGACTTCAGGGAACATTAACAATTAGAAGACAAAAGAAAGAATCTTAATCAATAATGAAAACAAACCTTTGGGCATATCCAAAGGAAATGAAGTCACTATCTCAAATGGATGTTGACACCTTCATGTTCATTGCAACATTATTTACCATAGCCAAGATCTGAAGCGACCTAGAATATTCATTGACAGATGAAGGTGGAATAAAGAAAATGCATCTGTGTGATAGATTACTCTTCATCAAGAATAAAAATAAGAGGAAATCCTGCTGCCTCTCATGACATGGATGAAAGCTAAGAGCATTGTGCTAAGTTAAGTAACTCAGAGAAAGACAGATTCTGTGTGATCGCATTTATATGTGAAATCTTTTCTTTTTTTTTGTGGTTTTTTGGTCACATCCAGCAGTGCTCAGGCGTTACTCCTGGCTCCATGCTCAGAAATTGCTCCTGGTAGGCACGGGGGACCATATGGGGCACCAGGATTCGAAACAATGACCTTTTGCATGAAAGGCAAACGCCTTACCTCCATGCTATCTCCCAGGCCCTATGTGAAATCTTTTTACAAAAAGATACACATAGTTGGTACCAGAAGTGGGACGGAGGGTATTCAAAAGGTAGACTCTTCCACTTTCAAGATAAGTGCATGCTTGCAGTATAAATTGAGCACATTAACAACAGTCAACAATAGTTTATTATTTGTTTAAAAGTTACTAAGAGAAGGGTCCAGAGAGATAGCACAGTGGGTAAAGTGATTGTCTTGCATACAACTATGGAACCTGCTAGGAGTGATCCCTGAGTGTAGATCCATGAGTAAGCCCCAAGCACTGCCAAGTGTATCCTTATCTCACTTCCAAAAAAAAAAAATGTTGCCAGGAGAATAAATTTAAAAATCTCTGGAGGCACACACACACACACACACACACACACACACACGTGTGACTCTTAAGCTGTAAATTAATTTGCAATGTATTCATGTATAAAACATGATTTGTTTTGGGACCACACTCATCAGTGATTAGTGGTTACAGCTAGCCCTGAACTCCAGAATTATTTCTGGCAGTGCTCAAGGGACTATATTATATGTAAAACTGAGGATTGAAGCTGGACCGATCATGTGCCAGGCAGGCACCCTCAATTCACAATTTGTTTATTTTTGCACCACACTCAGCTGTGCTCAGGCATCACTTTTTTTTTTTTTTTTTTTTTTTTTGGTTTTTGGGTCACACCCGGCAGTGCTCATGGGTTACTCCTGACTCCATGCTCAGAAATTGCTCCTGGCAGGCACGGGGGACCATATGGGGCACCGGGATTCAAACCGATGACCCTTTGCATGAAAGGCAAACGCCTTACCTCCATGCTATCTCCCAGGCCCCTCAGGCATCACTTTTATAGTATTTTGAGTCCGTTCTCTCTCAATGAAACTGGGGAAATGGAAAAAGCCAAAACCAAAATATTGCCATATCCTGAATTTTAAACTGCAAGAGATTCAGAATAGGTAGTTATGGATATGATAACTAGCAATATTGAGCGAGAAGATTGAGAGGAAATTTTGGTTGAATGGTTGGGCTGATCACAGAGGAAAACAAACTGGAGTGGTAAAGACTATTGATCAGCTTTCTTCAACCTTTTACACCTGTAAACCAGCATCTGTCCAGCACACCTGCCAACAGGCCAGCATGTTTAAACCAAGGGCTGTCCAGAAGCTTTCGATCTTCCTACACATGCAGACCAGAAGTTAAAGACCAGTGTTGTAGATTATTCTTTGAAAAACGGAGGAAAGAAAGGAATAGTAATGTAAGAAAGATTTTACTGACCACAGTGAAGCAGAGGGCCTGTAAGTGGAAGAGAGAACATTGAGCAAAACCTTTCAGAGGTAAGATGTTTCAATGATGGCAACAAAGCCAGAACCTGGCAGAAGTGAGATAGGTGTATCAGAGGGTCACAATACAAAGAGAAATTGCTAAAGGAACAAAATGAGATGAACTAGTGCTAAGACACAACATTGGGAAAGAAGAGCAAGAGGATAAGGATGGGTCCATAGTGTAGATGTGGCAGATAAAAATTGGACTAGAATAGGAGGCAGCGAGGCTGCGTGAAATGCCAACTAAAGGCCCATCCTTTGAAGTTGCGTTTTGTTTTGGATCTATTTTATTAGTTTCACATTTTTCTCTAGTTAATGTTTGGCAGTCCAGCAAGGGAAGCAGATAGGTGACTACACCTCAGCATTAGGAATTTCCCTGGTTGAAGTAATGGTTTGTCAGGAATTCCCAGATGGTCATGTGACTTGAAGGGGGGGTGTGTGAAAGCAAACATTGGCTATGACTGGTAGCAATTCCAGAGAAGCTAAAGAAAAACTGAATATGTATCATAGGAAGGCTACAGCTACAGAGCCAGAACCTGGCAGAAATAAGATAAGTATATAAGAGGGTCAAAATATGAAGAGAAATTGCTAGAGGAAGGAAATAAGATGGCCAAATAAAAATAAACAAGATTATTATTGGTAAAGAAGAGCAAGAAAGGAAATAATGTTTAGTAAAGAATATTGGGGGATAGGACATAAAAACAGATGAGAAGACCTGGGCAAGTATGAAAATAAGATTTGAGGGGCCCGGGAGATAGCATGGAGGTAAGGCGTTTGCCTTTCATGCAAAAGGTCATCGGTTCGAATCCCGGTGCCCCATATGGTCCCCCATGCCTGCCAGGAGCAATTTCTGAGCATGGAGCCAGGAGTGACCCCTGAGCACTGCCGGGTGTGACCCAAAAACCAAAAAAAAAGAAAGAAAAGAAAATAATATTTGAGGAGAAAATATTCAGAGTACATAAAACATTGGAGCTGTTTTCTGTTAGCCATGATGGGCTAAGGCTGAGTTAGAAAATGGGAGAAGATTTAACATCCATTTGTCAGTCAGGTCAGAAAGCAACCAGCTAGAGTCACAAAATTTGACTTTTAGAAGGAAGATTGAAGCATAGCCATGAGTATAGGCAGTTTGAGCATGAGTATAAATGGAAAGCACTTTGAGGTGTCTTAAAGGATCTGAAAGTCAGAGGGCAGAACTGACTGTTTTCTGAAGAAGGTGCTCTGATTCATAGGTTGTGAAAAGCAGATACATGTGATGACTTCAGGAGCCCTTCACTTGCATCAGATGACACAGTTTTGGGGGAAACTGTAGGATGGAAGGAGCTTGGAGCTCTGATTTTTATTTCTCATGAAGGACACATTTCCAACTGGTGGATTTATATTTGTAGTTTACAATTTGGTCCTAGAGTTTCCCAGAAGTGATGACGCTCTATGATACCCTCAACTGACATAAATAGACTAGGCAGAAATCAGGAGAAGAAATTTGTTTCTCCTTCAGGGCACCTTAAAGAAGAGATCCCTGAGATTCTGTCCTGGCTGTTTTATTGCAGTAACATCATAAAAGCCAAGACTAAATTCACTTCTAACTTTTCATCTCCAATCATAGGTGACTCTGGAATTTCCTCACATTTGGAATTTGACTGTTTGCTTTGGAAAATGAGGTAGATGATTGATTAAGAAGAAAAGCAATAGGAAATCATGGACAATGGAGGGCTTTGGTCAAGCAGGAGCCTCTTGGAACTCAAGCTGGCTGAGTGGACTCAGCCCTTCTGAGTTCATTCTTTCTAAGGCAGAGCTTCGTGTTCTTTTGTGCAAGTGTAATTACAAGTGAACACACCTTGGGAATTAGAACAGTGCGATGATATATTGAATTTAAATTTTAGTCCCTGAAAATGAGCCTTGTCTGGGCAATTTTTTTGGGGGGGGGGTTTTGGGTTTTGGGTCACACCCGGCAGTGCTCAGGGGTTACTCCTGGCTCCATGCTCGGAAATTGCTCCTGGCTGGCACAGGGGACCATATGGGGCACCGGGATTCAAACCGATGACCTTTTGCATGAAAGGCAAACGCCTTACCTCCATGCTATCTCCCGGGCCCCGTCTGGGCAATTTTAATTTCAATTCTAGGCATTGAATTATCATCTGTGACATTGGTGGGGTTGCTTCCAATCCAACAGTTTAGGTATGAATTCATCAAGAACTGAGGGAATCAAAATTTAAAAAATTAAAAATGATTATGAAAAATTGGGTTTATTATTTGGAAAAAGTGGAGGCTGAGATTATCTTTGTGACAAGTTGAAGAATTAAGAAGCCAAACTTGCATGATCCATGGTTACATCACATGCTTGTCATCATGAGAAGCAAATCCCCAAAATAAAACCAAAACTACAGATTTCTTTTGTGTCAATCTTTTTTTTAAACAATTTTATCATTTGAAGTAAAAAATATGATTTATTTTAGAATTTCTAGAATAGCAGAAACAATTCAAAACTTTTAAATATTAGATGCTTTTTTGTTTGTTTGTCTGTTTGTTTGGGGGCTACACCTGGCAGTGCTCAAAGGTTATTCAGATTATTCCTGGCACCTTGGGGTACCATATGGAATGTCAACAATCAAACCCAGGCTGACCAACTACAAGGCAAAAGCCCTACCTACTGTGCTATCACTCCAGTCTCTCAGATGCTTTTTAACACAATTTTAGTATTTTTCATTAGTATTTATGTAGATAGTATGCCAATCCCTATACAGCTTCTCCCTCAAATAAGATGGAATACATGAAAGGTGGAAAACTCAGGGGTCAAAAATGATAGTAAACTATTTGGGGCCAGAGCAATAGTAAAGTAGGTAGGTAATTTGTCTTGTACTTCACCAGCCTGGATTCTATCGCTGGCATTGCATATAGTAATTCCTATAGTAATTGCAATAGTAGACTATTGCAATAGTAATTCCCGAGTGTTGAACCAGGAATAACTTCTGAACAATGCTGGTGTGGCTCCAAAACAAATAAAACAAACACCCAAACCAGACAAAAAGTATAAACTTTTTAATGGAATAAATAACATTTAGCTTATTTTTCGTGAAGATAGTTTTATTGAATTAACATTACTTTACAATGGAAATACATGTTCAAGAAAAAAGAGTGGAAAGAGCTACAAGCAAAGAGACATAGAGACAAGGAAGTGGGATACATATTCCAGGGAGAATATGAACTTGACAGGCAAACCAATAAATACTTTATATGCAGATCTGTCTCACGTGAAATGTAGCAAACTTAACATCGTGTAGACTCTTAGTAGATTTAATGGCTTTTGCTTGAATTCTCAATATTACTGCTCTCTGAACCTAATTTTGTTAATCATTTACATGTTCCTTCTGGTAAATACATGTATGCGTTGACACATGGTTGAAGATGTAATGCCTAGTGAATGAATAAGACATTTTTAACAGACATTTATTAGAATATATAACGACAAATCTTACACAGTGATATTAAAGGTAGTCAACGGCAAATCTTACACAGTGAAGGTACATGGTGACAATAAATGAGGGCCTTTCCACCAGTGTTGTCCTCCCTTTATCCCTATTCCCAAGCATATATCCCTTATCACCCTCCTTTATCCCCCAGAATGCTAGTACATCTAAAAGCATATATGTTAACCCTAATGTAAATCTTTTTTTTTTTCCAGTTCCAGATATTTTTACTAGTGGTTTCTTAAAGGTTTGGAGTCAAGGGAGCACTATAAAAACAGTATTAATGTGACAATTATCATTTGCATGGGCCCACCAAAGTATGGAGTTCATGGAAAGGAAAAACTTTTGCCAAAGTGCAAGGAGACCCCAACCCTGGAGAATAAGACATTTTTTGTACACATATTATTGTTATAACTAGCTTTATTAGTTTCTGAGTAGAGGTGAACAGCACTGGAACGTCCCAGATTAGTTTATTTTAGTTGTGTTTTCTCTTTTATTATTTTTTAAATAATATCTTTATGTAAACACCGTGATTAGACATAATTGTCGTTGGGTTTCAGCCATAAAAAGAACAGCCCCGCTTCACCAGTGCAACATTCCCATCACCAGTGTTTTGTCTTTTAGATAAGGTTCATCTGTGAACCTCTTTTTTTCACCTCCATTAACAATCCCAAATGTCTCTCGTATATATATTCTTGGGCTTGGAACCTTTTGCATGTTCATATCTGACTTCCTCCTTTATTTTTCTCTCAGAGTTCACCTATGGTCAGATCTAACACTCTTCGGTCAAAATCTGACCCCCAAAACACTTGACTGGAATTACTCCTATGCAGAGTTTCCTAAGCAGAACCCTTCAGTTGCTTTTAGATTTATGATGTTTAGATCTACTGTTGTCTTTTTCCCCTTTAAATTATATACCTTGAATAAAGAACCAGGAGTAAGCCCTGAGCACGGTGGGCTCCCCAATATATCCTTAGTCATAAGGAAAGTCAAAGAAAATATCTTGCGGTGGAAAGTGCAATTTTCATAGGATCTACACGAGGGAGAGAGGAGGGGGCATGGCACCCAAACTCATGAGTTCTAAAGGATTTCGAGGTTTTATCTTTGAGGGCCTTTCTGTACCCATCTTTGCGCCACCTTTGTTAGGAGCTTGCCCCTCGGGAAGGATTCCCGTTTTCCAAAAAGGGAATGGGCACAAAAATAAGTCTCCTTCCTAAAAAGAGCCTGGGTGATGAAAACAAAAGCAGATGGATCTATCCACTTCGCTGGCCCATGCCGCCTGCCTGCATTTAGCGTCTCCGAGGAGAATGCATAGTACCTATCAGTCTCTGTAGACCCAGAGCTGCAAAAAACCTTTTTTGTGCAAGGTAGCTAAGGACTCTGCGAGGCTCAGAGGTGTCAACAAGTCGCGTTGCAAGGATGGGGTGGGACGGAGGGGTGTCTAGAAGACACTGGCCTGCCTGCAACAAATAGCAGCGGATTAGGGCAGCAACCTGGGCTGCAAAGAGCAATCAGTAGTAGTAGTTGTAGTAGTAGTAGTAGTGGAAGTAGTAGTAGTAGTAGTAGTAGTACTAGTAAGCAATCTGAGCTTCATTCAGCAACACGCGCTCGACACCAAGCGGGCCATTTGCTTCTGAGAGAACAAAGTGCGGTTGAATGGGCTGGTTTTGCGGGGATGAATGGAGGGGTGGCGGGGTGGAAAGCGTCGGGTTGTCCGCTCTCTGAGCTGCGCCTCGTCCAGGCCCTGAGAAAAGTCGGGGGTGGCGACGACGTTGCAATTGGGCATCGGTGTGGAAGCGTTTTGCAAGGTCCAGGCAGAAGATGCATCTCCGGGCACAAGATGGACCGTGCACCCGCCGAGGAAGGGGAGCGTCGAGTTTGCACGACTGGGGCGGGAAGCTCCGCGCAGTCCCGAGGGGCGCCTGTTCTCAGAACGACGAGGCCCGGAGGCCCGCGGACTAGTCTGCGAGAGGGGCGGGGTGGGCGTGCCTATGCAAAGCAGGGGGCGGGCCCAAAGGGGGCAGTCCCGTAGTAAAAGATAGCCGGAGGGGCGTGCCCACGCCGGTGGTTGTGGGCGTGGCCAGAGAGGGGCGGAGCCTCGGGCGGGCTGAGGTGGAAGCGACCCGGTTGGTACCATCGCGCGCCTTCCGGGAGGGGGACGGTCGGGACCTTCGCAGGGCGGGCCTGACGTGCTGTGTGAGTCTCCCTCACAGACCCGGTGAAGAGCCGGAGTCCGGGGAGGGGCGTGTCTATGCAAAACAGGGGGCGGTCCCGTAGCAAGAGGTCTAGCGGGAGGGGCGTGCCCTGTGCCCGTGGGCGTGGCTAGGAGGTGGGGCCTCGGGCTGAGGTTCTGGAAGCGGCCGGGTTGGTACCATCGCGCGCGCCTTCCGGGAGGGAAACGGGGACCTTCGCAGCAGGGTGGGCCTGACGCGCTGTGTGACAAACCTGAAAGAGAGAGAGAGAGAGAGAG
>PVKC010018318.1:0-19634 GCA_004027635.1 Crocidura indochinensis
CCCAGTACTATTCTGCATTGCATATGATCTTCTGATCTTAGCAAGAAGTGATCCTTGTGCACAGAGTCAGGATTAATCCTTGAGCACAGGGCCAGGGAGTAAGAACAGCTAGTTGTGACCAAAAATATACATATTTTTAAAGAAGAATTAAATATATATCATTCAATAAATTACATTTTTATCTACTTCTAGCAACTAAACAAAATGCAGGCTAAATTGATACAGATTATCTTTAACTATAGACACCAAAGTAATGGCTTATATTAAAAAAAAAAGAAATCTGCAGAAATATAGCAATAAATAAATAAGTGTGCTAACACCAGGCCTATATCAATAATCTTTTTTTTTTTTTTGGTTTTTGGGCCACACCCAGTGACACTCAGGGGTTACTCCTGGCTATGTGCTCAGAAGTCGCCTCTGGCCTGGGGGACCATATGGGGCACGGGGGATCGAACCGTGGTCCGTCCAAGGCTAGCGCGTACATCAATAATCTTATCTAAGGACTCAGTCACAGCTCAGTGGTAGAAAACCTGCATTACAGGCATGATCTCAAATTCAACCCCTGGCACACTGCCCACCTGTTTCTTGAGAGTCTGGTGATATTGCTGTTTGTTTTCCCTGGCACAGCAATAAATTGTGCAATTTCCAAAGCACTGCAACTAAGTTGTGTGAGCACCACAAGTATATATGTGATCTTACACAGAACACTGCATTCAAAGTGTATGGCTCCCAGTCAATACAGCAACAACAGAGGACTGGAGCAATAGCACAGCTGTTAAGGTGTTTGCCTTGCATGCGACCAACCTGGGTTCGATCCCCAGCATACCATATAGTACTCCAAGCCTACAAAGAGCTATTTCTGAGTGCAGAACCAGTAGTAATCAATGAGTGCTGGCAGTTGTGATCTAAAAACCAAATTAAAAGGGGGGTGGATAATACATATTTACAAGTAGGTCTTCTCATCGCTCGCAAGACATTGTTATTATCTCGGTACACAAAAAATGTTTCTGAAATACATGCATGACTGTAGAAATTAAGAAACTTATTCCTGTTCTGAAATGGGAAACTAGAAAAAAAATATGCTTTGGATCCCAAGGATGGGGTCAAAAAACTTTTTTCTCCCAAATGGTTTAAGTGAAATAAAAGAGAATTTTCCAGGGACCAGAGCAGTGGCAGAAGTGGTAAGGCGTCTTGCCCACGCTAGACTAAGATGGATCAAGGTTCCATCCTTGGCATCCTATATGGTCCCCCATGCCAGAAGCTATTTCAGAGCACATAGCCAGGAGTAATACCTGAGAATCACTGGGTGTGGCCCAAAAGCCAAAAAAAATAATAATAATAATAGTAAGAGAATTTTCCAATAATAAATTTTACTGTTTCAAAATATTATCTCAAATAAATGAATTTATTTTATTTATATTTCAATATGAAATAAATTAATTCAATTGAATAAATATATTAATTCCAAAACAATTCATATAATTTTATCACTTATTAAAAAGGAGAGTCAGTTTGCTTCCTAATGAGAAAAGTGTGCTCAGTTATTAAAAAAAAAAAGATTAAGTCTTGGCTTAATATCTGAATCTACAGGATGTAGAGTATCTTGAACATTTTTCAGAGCTGATTGCTATTTTTATTTTATAATTGTCAGTGTTGGGAATAACACTTATCATGAATGCATAGTTTAAATAGCAGAATCGTGTTTAGGGTAATCTCAAGACTTGTTGAAAATTCAAAACAAAATCCAAGACAAAAGTCATTTAACAATGTTTAAATTATTTTTATTTTTATCATTTTATTAAAACACCATAGTTACGAGGTTTATTTCTGAAATGCAATTGGAATTGTTTCCACAATTACAAAGTTGTTCACAATTAAGTCTCAGTTTTATAATGCATTACATGTTTCACCAGTGTACATTTACCACCACCAATGTCCTCAATTTTCCCTCCTACCTTCTTCCCGCCTGCCTCTGAGCCAATCTTTCTCTCTCTCCTCTCTCTCTATTTCACTTTAGAAACTGTGATTTCCAGTATTATTACTGACAGAGTTCTATGTATATCACTTTATCTCCTTTCAGTACTCAGTTTTCATCCAGAGTGATCATTTCCACTATCACTGTCTTGGTGTACCATTTACTACCCTAACTGCATTCATTGCTCTTTGTGGCAAGCTTCCTACCAAGGACTGGTCCTCATTTCTATTGTCTGTGGATATTATTACAATGCTATCTTTCTTTGTTTTTGTTTGTTGCTTGTTTGGGGGCCACACTTGGCAGTGCTTAGGGGTTACCCTGGCTCTGCACCCAGGAATCATACCTGGTGGGCTCAGAGGACCATATGGCATGATTGGGAATCAAACCCAGATCAGCCCCATGCAAGATAAATGCCTTACCTGCTGTGACTACTCTGGCCTACCGTGCTATCCTTTTTATATATCACAAATGAGTGAGATTATTCTATGTCTATATATCTCCCTCTGACTAATTCTGCTCAGCAAAATTCTCACCATTCCCATCCATATATAAGCAAATTTCATTATTTTCTTTTTCCAAACAGCTATATAGTATTCCATTGTATGGATGTACCACAATTTCTTTAACCACTCATCTGTTCTCGTGCACTTGGGTTGCTTCCAGATTCTGGCTTTTGTGAATAGTGCTGCAGTGAACATAGGAATGCAGAGGGCTTTTCTGCATTGTGCTTTGTGGTTCCTAAGATACATCCTTAGGAGTACTGCTGCATCATATGAAAGCTCAATTTCTGGGTTTTTGAAGAATATTGTTTTCTAAAAAGGCTGGATCATTCCCACCAGCAGTGAATGAGTGTCCCTTTCTCTATATATCCACTCCAGCACTGATTGTTCTTCTTTGTGATGTATGCCAGTCTCTGTAGCATGAGATGATACTTCATTGATGTTTTGATTTGCATCTCCCTAATAATTAATGATGTGGAAAAATTTTATATGCCTTTTGGCCATCTCTATTTTTCTTTGAGGAAATGTCTGTCCAACAATGTAAGTTATTTGTTAAGTTGTTTGTCATTTAACAATTTTTTTAAGAAACCTAGGTTTTAATCTTTAATCATTTCATGTCTCACAAAACTTTTGTTGGACTTTTAATGGCACATGACTAAAATTTTTCACTTTGAGTATAGATTAGAACCTAACTACGTTTTTTATAATTAAATCTGAAGGGAAAGATTTTTGAGGTTGTATCTCCAGTCACTGAAGAGAATCAATTATAACTCTTAGTTAAATATTTGAGAAGGCTACTTTTATTTTATTTATTATTTATTTATTGGTTTTGGGGTCATACCTGGTAGTGCTCAGGGTTTATTCCTGACTCTGTGCTCAGAAATTGCCCCTGGCAGTCACGGGGGACGATATGGGATGCCGAAATTCGAACCACTGTCCTTCTGGATGCAAGGCAAACGCCCTACCTCCATGCTATCTCTCCGGCCCCAGAAGGCTGCTTTTAAACTGAAGATCATCTGCAGCTGTAAATACCTCCTCTATTTAAAGCTAGTTGTAAAATAAAAATATCCACTAGCTGGTGAGACCGCCCCAGACACCGTGTTTCTACGCCTTCAGGCGGACAAGTCTGATGAAGCAGGGTAGTGGCAGAGAAATAATAGCAAGTCAGTCAAAAGATTAATTGGAGTCAGCCTGCTTTTTGCTTCATGGCTTCTCTCTGCCAGGTGCTCTCTTTGCCAAACCCAAAGCCAATTTATTTCTTTATTCAAACCAACTCCCAACCCCAGGTGGTGGAAGGTCAAATCAGATATAAAAGAAACTATCCAGTGGGCTTTTACAGAACAAAAGAGGTTGGGGAAAAAGGAAGTTGGGGAAAACCCTTTGTTTAGACTTTTTTAGAATTCATCTTACAGTTAGCCTCTTACTCATAATCTAAAAACAATTTGTTTTGGAAAATATAAATAAATACTTAAATAGTTTCTTATAATAGTTTTTAATAAATTAAAATTCTTCAATTTATTAATTTAAATAACTGCTCTTAATTTTTTAATTGATGTTTATTCACATTTACATACACATATAGCTGTGTCTGTGGGAAAACATTAGTAAGGTGTGTTTATCTCTACTGGTTGCCACTAAACACTTATGTTTCTATAAAATATTAAATAAAAATTCTAGCACAGGGGCTAGAGTGATAGCACAGCAGGTAGAGTATTTGCCTTGCACTAGGCTAACCTGAGTTCAATCCCTGAGTTCCTGTATGGTTCCTGAGCACCACCAGGAATGACCCATGAGCACAAAGCCAGGGGTAATCCTTAGCACCAATATGTGTGACCCAAAAATCAAAAATAAATAAATGTATCATAATATAATCCAACTAGACTAATGTGCTACTTATTTACAGAAGAAAAATGGAAAGAAAATATTTAGAGCATTTTTCTGTAATTAAATATGATGTTTCTATAAGGGCAGAAAACTTTGTATATATAATAAAAATAAAAACACTCCAGACCAGTGGTCCTCAAACTACGGCCCTCGGGCCACATATTGTATTTGTTCCCGTTTTGTTTCTTCACATCAAAATAAGATGTATGCGGTGTGCATAGGAATTTGTTCGTAATTTTTGTTTTTACTATAGTCTGGCCCTCCAATGGTCTGAGGGACAGTGAACTGGGCCCCTGTTTAAAAAGTTTGAGGACCCCTGCTCCAGTCCATACCATAAAATAGTTTCAAATCTAACCCAGTATTTCTGGCAGCATTCTTTGGCATTATGTAGTAAAGCACATAATCAAAATCATTAAGTATTTGATTTTGAGTTTATTTTTTATTGTTATATGTACACAAACCCTTCACTGAGGCCATTTGTTTTTTACTACCACACATAGAGTTACACATGTAGTCATGACCCACAAGTTAAGAAGCTTTGCTAATAGCAAACTCTCAGGGTCTGTTAGCATTGACTAGAGTCATGTCAATAATTTTAAATAAAGGGGCCAGAGCAGTGGCACAATGGTAGGGCATTTGCCTTTCACGCAACTGACCTAGGATGAACCGCGGTTCCATTCCCTGGCATCCCATATGGTCCCCCAAGCCAGGAGCAATTTCTGAGAACATAGCCAAGAGTAACCCCTGAGCATCACCAGGTGTGGCCCCCCCAAAAAATAATTATAAATAAGGTAAGAAATACTATATGATAACTATGCTTCTAATAAAGAGCTAAGAATTACAACTACAATGGCAAAACAGAATACTCAGAAAGAAAATAGTTGGATAAGCTTGAAAAAGAAAACTGTACAGTTGTAATTATCAACAGATAAGTGGGTGTCAGATATGAAGTCAGCAAGAAGTAAACAAGTTTAGTTAGAGAGCTGATTGATAGAAGGAGAGGAGATGGAGATAGAGATCTAAGGACTCTTAATTTACTGGAACGCTGGTGCCCCTACCCCAATCCCACCCCCTTAGGGAACACTCTGAGGACAAAAATCCTGCTCAGTCTCTTATCTGCCACACTCTTGGAGGAAGATGATTTTCAGAAATTTTACCTTGATTTTTTTTTCCTCATACATCTGCTTACAAAGTAACCCTCCCCTCACCACCCCCAGCCTTTAGTAGACTTAGTTACCATTACGTAGGAAATTGTCATTTGCCCTTCTTCCTGTGATTGATAATTCCTTAGCAATAAATATCCTACATGGAGGACAAACAGAGCTCTCTGACCTCATGCTGTCTCTCTAATGTCTGTCTTATTTTAAATCCTTGCAGCGATCCTGCTTCAAACCCATTCATCTGGAGCTGGACTGGAGGTGGGTTAAAATAATTACCTGGAGGTGGATTAAAATACAAATTAAAGGGGCCGGAGAGATAGCATGGAAGTAAGGCACCTCCCTGACATGCAGAAGGTCGGTGGTTAAAATCCCAACATCCCATATGGTTCCCTGTGCCTGCCAGGAGCGATTTTTGAATTTCTGAGCACAGAGCCAGGAGTAACCCCTGAGCACCTCTGGTTGTAACCCAAAAACAAAAACAAAAACAAAAAAAATTAAATGTAAAAGAAAAGTAAAAAGAAAATTTAATAGTTAATTAACTACTTGCCTTGCATGCTGCTGACCTGAGTTCTATTTCCCCAAGTTACACCAAGAATCACTCTTAAGCAGAGACAAGAGTAAACACTAAGTACCTCCAGGTGTGGAAAGAGAAAGAGAGAGGAAATTAGCTTGATAGAACAAGTGCCTTAGTCCCTGTACTATCTTTCTTCCCAGAAAGCATCATTCCTAAAAGATAGAGTACCTTTCTTTGTAAAAGAAAAAGCAAAGCTGTCTGCCATTATCACTTTAATTCAGCATTGATTTTAATTTTTTGAGTAAGATAGCAAGATAGTCTAAGAAATATGAGGTTTTCTAAGTTATATGAAACCATAAAAAGGATTAGTCATCACAATTATCATAAAATAATAAGAGATATCCTGTTCCCTGAAATTAAGCTCTTCTACAAGCTATTTTAATCAAAACAGCTGGTATTGAATTTAAGTTCAATTTAATTAAAAAGACATACAGATCAATGGTAAAAAATCAAAATCTTACAAATAAACTCTTACATATTTGGACAGTTACTAAAAGTATAAATGTGTGTTGTTGTTGTTGTTGTTGTTTAATTATCTTCGACAAGTGATGATAGGAAAGCAGCCTCATTCCAAAGTGTAAAATCTTTTTTGGACAAAAGTTAATACAAAATAGGCGCCAGAACGATGGTGTAGTCATAGGGCATTTGCCTTGCACGCGGCTGACACAGTACTGACTGCAGTTCAATCCTCCAGCATCCCATATAGTCCCCCACACTAGGAGCAATTTCTGAGTGCATAGCCAGGAGTAACCCCTGAGCATCACAGGGTGTGACCCAAAAGAATTTTTTAAATGTTTTGAAAAAACAAAGTTGACACAAAATAAAGACCTAGTAATGAAACAAAAAAATAACACAAAATATGTAAAATAAAATGTAGCAAGACATAATTCGATTTCAATGATGTCTTTGGGGATTTATCAGTTAGAAATGGGAAATCATAAATGAATTGGATACATCAAACTGAAATGGTTCTGCACGGCAGAAAAAATTTTTTCTTTAAAAATTTATATACCCACAGCTAGAGCAATAGTACAGAAGGCAGGGAGTTTGCCTTGAATGTGACTGCCCAAATTCTATTTCCTGCATCACAGATGGTCCCCGCAATCCTACCAAGAGTGATCCCTAAGTACAAAGCCAGGAGGAAGCCCTGAGCACTGCCAGGTGTGGAACAAAACTAAAAACAAAAATTAAAAAAATCATTAAATGAAAGAAAATATTTGCACACCTTATATCTAAAAAAGGCTAATATGCAAGATCAATATATGTCTGTATATACATATGTAAATGTAAGTGTGTGTATGTGCTCCAGGGAGATAGCTCAAAATACTGAAGCATCTGACAGACATTTATTTCTGGTGAGTGAGGTCATATTTTGTAAGAGCTGAGCATGGAGATGACTGAGGAGATGGTTTCCAGAGAGTTGGTGAGATAGCTTGAGATTTGAGAGCAAGACTGTATGCTAAGTCTACTACGAGAAGATTTCAACAGTTGACCCTCAATTCCTGAAATTCACCAAAGTGAATGAACAAATCTATCCTGAATTTTTAGAAATTTGTGAGAAGTTCAGGATAAATATATTGGAACCAGAGAGATCAAGTCAGAATCAGTTAAAGAGACGTGGAAGTCATTTTGCATGACATGTGATGACTTTATAGAAGATTCCAACTATGGTATATTGCTATGACTAGATTATTCTCAGGGCTACAATGATAAAGAAAAAAAAAAGAAATACCAGATTTGCTGCCAGAATACAATTATTTGCAGTTGAAAGTGCTCGGAACCAGGAAAGCTATAATAAAGCAGTTTTCAGTGTTCAGGAAAAGAAGAATATAAAGGAGTTAATAATAGAAGGGATATATATGTTTATAGTGAAGAAGAGAAAAGAGCCAAGAGAAAAGAGGAAGAAGCTGTCCAGGAGGTGAATGAAAGTTGGTGCCATTTTTAAGGGAGAGAGAGGCAGCACTCTAGAAAAGAGGACTCAGTTGAATTTTTAAGTACCATGATGCTACTTGTACAGACCCATATGGTTAAATTTATGTCCTACAATTGAGGAAATGCAGAAAGAAGATAGTCTTCTAGTTTAATAATTATGAGCTGCTCTAACCATTCTCTTACATAAACTGACTTAGTAATCCTCAGAACATTAGTGGACTCAGTTATTTTTTTGTCTCCATCACTAGCCAAGTGAAAAAACACTGTAAATAAATTTCTTTTTACTTTTATGACTATAAAAAGTACTGAAGCATATACCGGCATGCCTAAAAACCCAAGTTTCTATGATTGGCATTGCATGACCCACAAGCACCATCATGTATAGACAGATATACTACCCCCCAAGTAGTGCTTCATCTAAGCAGCACTATAATGGCAGGACTGAGTACTAAATTATCAGGCCTACACAGTAGAATGCAGTATCACTGGGAATGACATCTAGTGCCCCTAAGCACTGCTTGGAAGGCCTCCCAAAAATGAACTCACAAAAGTCATCAACAGAGGGCTGGAGAGAAAGCACAGCAGGTAGGGTGCTTGTCTTGCATTCTACTATCCAAGCTCAATCCCTAGCACAACATATTGTCCTCTGAGCATCAGTAGGAATGACCAGGGATCCTGTACACCATTGGGTACAGGGTGGGGGATTGGAGGCATGTTTCTGTGTGTCACATCTAACAATGGAAAAAAGCTCTACACTCCCTTCACTAAAGAAGACATTTAGATGACCAACATTTTCACTTATTGTAAGGCAAATATAAATCAAATTTATTTAATATTATTTATTGTAAGGCAAATATAAATCAAAACAACTTCACACCTGTGAAAATGGCCTCCATCATAAAAGAGTTTAGAAACAAGTACTGGCAAGGTGTGTGGAGGAAAAGTAACCCCCAAATATCATTGACGGGGAATGTAAATTGATTCAGTCACTATAGAAAACAATATGAAGATATCTCAAAATATTAAAAATAGGGGCTGAATGATGGTTAAGAAGCTAAAAGTTCCTGTCTTACATGTTAAGCATAATGCACCACAGCAGACACCTCTGGCACACAGTCAAGTGTGTGAGATCACGAAGTGCTTTGATAACCTGCAGAGTACAGCAGCAAAATGGTAAGCAAACCCAGCAACCAGGAATGTGGTCCCTAGAGAGTGACCCCAATATCCATCACAGCTAGAATATCAAATTGTCCGAGACTAAAAAACATAGTTCCTGGAACTGAAGTCATAGCACAGTGAGTATAGAGTTTGCCTTGCATACCGTTGAACCAGGATCAATCCCAGCCATCCCATATGGTCCTCGGAACCTGTCAGTAGTGATTTCTGAACTCAGAGCCAGTAGTAACCTCTAAGCATCCCGGGGTATGGTCTAAAATCCAAAACAAACAGACAAACAAAAACATAGTTCTAAATAATCTGCTCACTCAATTAAAAAGAAGAAATTTAGGTATTTCGAATCAATAATGATAATGCTATTCGTGGGCTTTATGTGTGATAATAAAAAATAGAAAGAGTCTTCTGGCTATAACTGATAACAGTATAATGATAAAAATAAACTTTATTTTATGCAACAGGAATTAGGAATGTAATTTTTTAACTGTTGTATTATTTTATGAACATAATGCTTTCAAAATTCATCCCCTTCAGGAAATAAACACTAGTAAAGAATGGCTGTTGGAACATTGTATGACTGAAACTCAACTATCAACAACTTTTGAACCTTTTGATTTAATAAAAAGAATTTTGATTTAATAAAAAGAGATTTTTATATTCACCAGGAGCATTGGTAGTAGAAGGTTGATTACTGATGGAGGGATAGTACTGTAACATCATATATTTAAATCTCAACTATGAATGACTTTGTAAATCAAGGTGTTTTCATTAAAATTTAAAAATAAATAAAAGTTCTAACTGCCTAGCTGCAGTTGTCCGAGACTGAAAAACATAGTTCTTGGTACTGAAGTCATAGCACAGTGAGATTAGAGTTTGCCTTGCATGTGGTTGAACCAGGATCAAATTCTGCAAATAGCAGAATTTCTTTCTTTCCCATGAATGAACAATAGTTTTTGCACATGTATGTAAACATACGTTTACAAGCACATGGACAAATATATATATATATATATATATCTTCTATATCTGTCTGTTTATGTTTGAATAGTTTCCGTATTTTGGCTATTGTGCAAATTGTACCAGTTATAGCAAATACGTTCTTGGAATCTAAAGTACATCATGGTGATTATAGTTAATAACACTTTATTATATACTTGAAAGTTGTTTGGAGAGTAGATCTAATAGTTCTCACCACCAAAAAGAAATGGTAATTATGTGGCATGATGAAGGTATTAGCTAACACCTTGGTGGTAATTTTGCAATAAGTGTAATAAGTCAGGATATTATATACCTTAGGCACATTTACTGTCATATGCCAACTATAGCTCAATAGCTATGGACAATTAAAAGAGAAAAATGTGATTGTAATAAAATACATCAATTTGTAGAAGATAATTTTAATTTAAATATTTTCCAAATTAATTCGTATTTTTCGTGAACCTACGCACTAAACCTAAAATCTTCATAGAAAAATCCCCAAAATGGCCAGCAAATATCTGAAGACAGTAACAGACACTAACCTTACCAAACATCAAGATTTGTTTAAAAGCATGGGGCCCTGGAGATAGCATGGAGGTAAGGCGTTTGCCTTTCATGTAAAAGGTCATCGGTTCGAATCCCGGTGCCCCATATGGTCCCCGTGCCTGCCAGGAGCAATTTCTGAGCAGGGAGCCAGGAGTAACCCCTGAGCACTGCCGGGTGTGACCCAAAAACCACAAAAAAAAAAAAGGCAAGAGAAATTCTAAAGGTGTGTTTGAAACAAATACAGTTCAAATGAGTAATGATTCAAAGGAAGAGTCTAGAAATAAGCCTATGCACATACAAACAATATTAGATAGAAATGGGTTTTTAAGTCAATAGGGGAAGGGTAAGCTAGTCAATAATTTCTGTCATGATTAGTTGCTCCCAATACCAAAAAAATGAGTTAGACATAAGTTCAAATAAAAGATAGAATGTATTTATGACTTAAAGAGGGGAATAGTGATTTTAAACAAGACATATAAGTGCATATAATAAGATACTGACATATTTACTGCATTAAATCTCATTTCTACCCCTATACACAAGAATCCCTAGTGTGATTCTAAATGTGGGAATCCCCAAAAACAAAGAATCAGACATGATCATACATCTGGTGCATTACAAATGCAGCTCCTCTTGGAAATTTCAAGAGTGAGCTAATGATAAAAAAAATCTGAGGAGGTGAGAATTGATGCTTGCAACTGTCCTCCCCTCTCACCACCCCCCTTCCTGAGACATCAACAGATGTGAGTGAGTCCTCAACAGGCTTGTGAAGAGCCTAACTGTAAATAAGCTAGGAAGTGGGCAAACCAGCTGCTCCTAAGGACTTGAAGAAGCCTCGGGAAGTGTAAACTGGGCTTTCTCCACACACTTCTTTGTGTTGCCAAGAGTGGTAGGAACATATTGAAAATTGGACAGATAGTGAGGACCTTTGGTCACTAAGTGGGATTTCAACAAATGATTAATTGCTGTCCCTTACAATTAAAATGCCATAATCTTCATCACCAGTGCTATTGTCTTAGATAGCAGAGGTGCCCAAGAAAAAGGATGTTATACATCTGGGTCAATTAGTGTTGAGGGCGTGTGTGATAAGCATTTTAACATGATTTCCATCCTTAATGAATCTTTAAAATATAATTTTTCATCAATAGAGTCAAGTAAAAATCTTCACTTCAATGAAAAATTTTTTAAAGCCATATGGTATGCTGAAAATAGAATCTGGGTAGGCCACATACAAGGCAAATGCCCTAGCCTCTGTTCTATTGCTCTAGCCCCTCATTCTCCATTTCTATTAATGCATCATTTATTAAAAATATTACAGAATTTCAAAGGTATAGCTTAACATCTCTATATGTATAAGAATTTTCCAGAAACCAACAAACTGAACTTCCAGTGCAGTTTTACCACCATAAGACCCATCTGCGCAATCCTTTCATCATCCCTTTTTCTGTCTAGAATTTTCACTGTCTAGAATTTGTGTTTTCATTTATTACCCATTTATATACTTTTAGTTACTATTTTACAGATGAATCAAGCCTTTATATAGCTCCCTCAATATAGCTATTGAAATGGATTTGATATTGAGATTTTTAATTATTTTTTAATAATCTTTGTGCATGGCATGAGAGAGTGTATTCTTTCTGGTGTTTAGAATAACTGCATGAAGAAATCCAATGGTATAAATGGGAGTTGTCTAGAGCACTCTTGGCCCTAAAGTAAAGCATAGAGAAGGAAAAAAAGCTCAGTGGAAGAGGAGAAACACAAATATGAGAGAATGGGGTGCAAGGGCTAAGAGGTCTCAGGTGAATTGGTTGGGTTAAGAAAGGGAAGAATTAAATATCCAAGCCAGAGTAAAAAACAATGATATCATGAGACCCAAACTTTAACTATCAAAACTTAAAATGAGCCTGTTATACTGGCAGGATGGTGGGCAGGGGTGGTGGCTTAGAATGCACTCTCATGAGAATTTTATAAATCTGTGGTTCACAAAGTAGATTGTACATTAGAAGTTTAAGTAATATTACAGTGGGTAAGGTTCTTGCTTTGCATGCAGTCCACCCAGGTTCAATCCTAACTCATATGCCTGAGGAGTAATTCTTTAATGCAGAGCCAAGAGTAATCCCTGAGTAGTGTGGGGTGTGACCAAAACAATACAAAGCAAGATCTAACTTGGTTAAGGGTTGGGAATGGGTAGGGGGAATGTCCCAAATGGTACTCAAAAGATCAGGGAAGGTCCCACTTTGCAATTCTCTTCAAACTGGACTGGCAGTTCAATGCAAGAGCCAAAGGATGTGATGTGGTACCAGTATGAACTGGGCCACTTATCTGTTGCTGGGAACTTCTAAAGAGCTGCATTCAGCAATTCTCAGGGGAATATGGTAGGCATGTCCCCTAACAACAATTAGCCAAGCCCCCACCCACTTGACATTTTATTTCTTTTTAAAGCCAAGCAACTATTACGTTATAATCCTTTTTAATCACTGTGAAATACAGAGTTCAGAAACAAAAGATTTTTTATAACCTCTTGGATAACAACCATCGAAACCCAGCTGATGTGGAATTATTAATAGTTTTTAGTGAGTTCACTTGGTATGATTATTCTTATATTTCTCTACAGAAATAGACATATAATGGCTTACAGATTGCAGCATCAGTATTAGTAGCAATGAAAAACTGTTTTCTAAAATGCAAGAGTAGTACAGTGAGTACAGTACAGCCAACCCAGGTTCCGTACCTGGTATCCTATATGTGCCCCACAAACCCAACAGGAGTGATCCCTGAGCACAGAATCGGAACACTGCTGAGTGTGGCCCAGAAACTTTAAATAATAAATAAATAGTTGGTACTGCCCCAAAGCCCTGGCAGCTGAAAGCATGCCCACAAATGCAATCACCGTGTCTGTTTGTCCAGGTTCAGAAACTCACTCTATTCTCAAAAGAAAAGTATATCAATTCATGAAAAATCAAGGGTAACATGACCACATTGCTGAAAACAGCTCTTTGGAAGGAGAGGGTGGTCAAGCCCCACCCTGCCTAAGCCACACCAGCTGCACCCATTGATCACAACTGCTACTTCACCACTTAACTATGGAGCACTGCAGAGATACCAAACCAATCCAAACTCCAGTTTATGGCAATATTGGGACTGACATCTCTAGGATTTTTTATTTTGGACTAAGTGCAAGTATTCTTCCCCTGCCTTCTCATACGTCCAAGAAGGCCTGGCAGCTGAAACCACACCCCACAAAAGCTGCAATATTAGCCACAGAGCTTGGAATTTCTGTCAATTCAGCCGAGTGATTTATCCCATTTTTTTCTCAATAATGTCAACCCAGTAGAAACACACCAATTTAGATGTCAACATGAATTCAAAGCCACCTAATATTCAGAAATAAAACAAATAATAGAAAATCAAGTAGCAACTAGCAGGGAATCAAAATCAACTAGCTTAGCAAATCTTCTGACAATGTTTTGGTATCTCAATGTAGGATGCATTATTTTTCACAAATTGTCTTATTGCACTACTTTTCTTAAAAAATATATAATTTTGTTACCACTTACCTGTAAACAAGCAATATAAAATATATCATTTTGTTCCAGTCAAGGGGGGTAGGCTTGGGAATAGATGGGAATCTGGGGACAATGGTAGAGATAATTTTACATAGGTGGTAGAATTAATCTTGGAATACATGTATTATAAATAACTATGTAATACATGGTCTTTAAATAAAGGAATTTATTTTTAAAAAGAACTCAAGGGTTTAGAAACTAGAGTAATAACACAGCAGATAGAGGGTTTGCCTTGCATGTGGTCAAACCAGGTTCTATCCCCAAGATCCCATATGGTCCCCCAAGCCTGCCAGGAGTAATTTCTGAGTGCAGAGCCAGAAGTAAGCCCTGAGACCTCCGTGTGTGACCCAGAAACAAAAAACAAGATTTCAAGGGTTTGGGATAAGAAAGGGATTCTGAGGCATAACTGAGGTGCAAAGAACTAAAATAAAATCCAAATGGGACTCTAGACTCAAGTTAATCATATGCCAAAATAACATTGCAATTTTAGAAGTATCACTGTGGACAGACATGAGAAGTCTGTCCTCTGGGAAGACCAAAAAGGGAGCCATTCCCTTATTTGAGTGAACTGACAAGGAATGTCACAGAAATAGTGGCAGTAAGAATAAAGAATAAAGTGTTTGCGAGTTGAACCCCTTCAGACAGAGGCAACTGTACATCCAAACCCATATTTCCAGGAGGCACCAATTGGGAAGAAAACATAGGAAAGGATGGTGGAGATGAATCTAAAAAGAAGATTGTTTTTCTTTTGTTTTGTTTTGTTTTTCAGTCTTGGCACCAGTCCAGGTTTGCTTGTTTTTATATGGACTTTTTAAGTCAATGATCTTTTTACCATAGCTCAGAGATTCTGAAATTTTAATGTGAATAAGAACAAGTGGGTAATCTTGTTAAGATTTCGATTCAGAAGAGGCATAGCATGGCTGGAAATTCTGAATTTCTAACAAAGTCCAAGATTTGTGATATTGCTAATCTGAGCAACAGCCTTCTAAACACAGTTTTTTCCTGATCTCCCAAAGTAGAATGTTCCTACTTGCTATGATTAGGTAAGTTATTTTGGGGATCTGGTGATGCTCACATTTTTTCCATATAAATGAATGGTTAGGGCATTCCTATGGCCAACAAAACAACCTACCAAATCATACCAAATAGGAGCATTCTACTTTCAGACAGCAAAGGAAACTAGCAAGATTCTAGAGCAGGGCTACCTAACAGAGTTGCCACGAGTTATATGTTAGCTAAATTTAAACTGGGATTTTTTTCAAACTAAACAAATCTAAATCTAGTTTCTCATTTTGACTAACTACATTCAAATGTTCAATATGAAGCTGTGGTTATTGTACCAGACAATACAGAAATAAAGCATTCCTATCATGATGAAATTTCCACTAATCAGGGTCTATTTTAGAAACATAGCACATTAAGCATTTTTAGACAGAATATGGACTGATAGAAATGCTTAATATTTAGCACATTGGTTACTATAAGTCTGAAACTGCTTGGGGTTGTGTCAAATTATATCCACAACATTTTGAAACTCCTCCCTTCAAAGGATGGAATCTCATTGTCTTTCCCTTGAGGTGGCTCTTTTAATGAATGAAATATGACAGATCAGAAAGTATGACTTCTGAGACTTGGTCACAGAATGTTTTAAGGGTATTTAAGTAGCCCAAAAGAAATGCTCAGGTGAGACACTGAAGTTTCAGCCAAATGATGAAGCTATCTTTGATAATTCTTCAGGCCTTGTCAAGATTCTATACCCGAGATGACATCTTTTGCAGCCTCCTCATCAGAGAGACTCTCAGCCAAAACTGCTTCATCAAGATACTACCAAATTCCTTTTCCTTAAAAATTATGTGAAAATTATGAATGCTTGTTTGCAACTGCTAAGTTTCAGAGTAATTACAAAGCAATAAATAACAAAGACGCAATTAGAAGTCTGTCGCATATTTTAAATCACAACAACCCTATAATACAGCATGTTATCTTTTTGTATTATAATTTAGAGTGCCATGGTTGTGATTATGTTAGATTGATGGTTTTGATGTACAATGTTACTGCATCTTACCACCAAAATGTCCAAGACTTTATGTCTTTATGTTATTTCTAGTCCCCCTCTTCTTTCCTTCTGCCTACGTCCTTCTTCCCAGTGCTTCATAAGGTCAATTTTGTGATCAAAAGCCAAGAGTTTGTCATCTTCCAATCTGATACTCCTTTGTTTGGTTTCTCAATACACTATAGATGAATGAAGTTTTTTTAGTATTTGTCTTTCTTCCTCTGACTTATTCCTTAATATGATGCACTCCAAGCCATCTTATCCCACTGTTATAGTTTGAGAAACCAAAACACATGAAATCTAAGTTAACAATCTATAGTCATGGTGATACCATAAATGGGAGTAGGAACCTAGTGTCTTGCTCTCTGCTGTGACATTATTCATACAAGTTATTTAGAACACAAATCACATGACTTGTGATTTCAGAGAGCAGTGAAAGGAGATGAGCCCCTTTCTTTCTGGCTGTGTATGTTATCTAAGAACCTCTATCAATGCCCATGCCTACCCCCAAATTAACAGCTACAATTGTAGTTGCAACCCATACTTTGGTAATTTTGATAGGCTTATTTTTTTTTCTTTTTGGTTTTTGGGTCACACCCGGAAGTGCTCAGGGGTTACTCCTGGCTCCATGCTCAGAAGTTGCTCCTGGCAGGCACGGGGGACCATATGGGGCACCGGGATTCAAACCGATGACCTTTTGCATGAAAGGCAAACACCTTACCTCCATGCTATCTCCCGGGCCCCAAATTGATAGGCTTATTATTTTTTGATGTTTCATGGATAGAACCAAGGCTTCACATGAAAAGCAATGCACTACCACTAAGATACATTCCAGCCTTGGTAGTTTTCCAAGCTCTCCAGGACATAGCAAATTGCATCCAGGGTCAAGAACCACTAATAGAGAACAATTTTTTTCTATGTGTGGGTCACATATAGAAAAATCTAAATCTTTCCTGAAGTCAACCTAGGTAGCAAGTGAACATCAAAATGATTTGCTGCAGAAACTGAAATTGGGTTCACAAAGAAAAGTCTAAGCAAAGCATTTGTGAAGTGGTTCTTCAAAATACCAAAATAACAGCAGGAAAGAAAATTTAAAGTGTAGTAGGAATTTCAGGAGAGAACAAATGACTTCTCTTGGTGTCAAGAAGAAATAAAGAGCCCCAGGGGGTGATCAGCCAAAATTAGGGTGTTCGTAAAGGCCTTGCCATATATATAAAGCAAAAATCAAAAGTGACAGCAAATTGCTTCTTGTTGGTTTGAGACCACAGTAACACTATACTCAGTGTATGGTTTTGAAGATTTTGTGGATAGAGTATGAAACTTGCTTTTTTGTAATGTTATTCATCTATAGTAAATAATATGCTGGTGAAGTTGACAATATCAAATCAAGGGAACAGGGGATGTTGAGATAAGACAGTGGTTAAGGCACTTGCCTTGCATGTAGCCAGCCTCGATTCAGTCCTCTGAGCACAAGATGCGGTCCATAGCCAAAAGGAATTTAAATAATAAAACAAAAAATTAAATATAAAATAAATGGAATAAAATGTCTTGTTTTTCTTCAGTTATAAGCAGTGTATGTACAATTAACTCTTGGTTATGTGTGATCAGTTTTAAGACTCACCTATGGACTTTTACTTTTACCAATGTCATTTAACAATCTAGTCACAATACAAAATACTCTTTATCTGCCACAATTCCCAGAAATATGAGAAGAAAATGCCAAACCTAGGTATGAGAAAAATCTCAAAAAGAAAAGCTCTTGCCTTGTGGAGGAAGATTAGATACAGTGGTGATAGGTATAGTGTTGAATTGATGTACATAAAAAAAGCCATCAGTAACAGTATTGTAAATCACAGAAGAATTTTATTTAAAATAAGATAAAAAATTTTTTCTCATGTGGTCACTTTCATTTTATCCCTGGCTCTACATTGTCCTTGTGAAAACCATAGGAACCAACCCCCAAGCACTGTGTTGGGAGTAACTCCATAGCAACTCCAGATATGGCTCAAATACCCTACTCTAATAGGAGTATTTTGGATTTGGAGCCATACCACATAATACTCATTCCTGATTCCTGGCTCTGCACTCTGGGATTACTCCTGAAGATGCTCAGGGGACCATATGAGTGCTGAGAATTGAACCTCAATTGAGCATGGGCAAGTCAAACAGCCTACCCACTATACTATCGTTCCAGCCCCAATATATCTTTGGTTTTTAAAAGAAAGAAAAACCACTCCTGCCCAGAAACATAAAAACAGAGAAGCACAGCTGCTCCACTTTGCACTGAGGCTGCTCTTATTCCCTAATCAATGTAGACTAGCTCAACACATAGTAAAAACCACATTGCAAAGGACACTATGGGAAAGCATCACAGAACACCAACATGTTTAGAGAATGAAGAATATGGGTCTGAAGACACAAGTACAGCCACTTACATAGTTTCTCTGAGAAAGAAATTTGGAGGATGTTCAAGGAACTCAAAGAATTCATGGAATGAACCAAATGAACCACAAATGAGAATCAAGATGACAAAAGGTAAAAATAAGAAAACTCCAAACTGAAATTTCAGGGCTAAAAAAAACTTGGTAGCCAAAATGAAAACCTCACGGGAAAGCCTTGCCAACAGAGTAACAGCTGCTGAAGACAGAATTGGTGAGCTGGAAGATGAGATGCATAAGAACTTTAAATAACAGAAAAGGCTGGGGAAAAAAACTTAAAACGAATGATCAGACAATAGAAAAAATGTGAACAGATAAAGATAAAGGTATACAATAAACTCAGTAGAAACAACATAAGAATCACTGGTGTCCTAGAATCCAGTAAGAAAATCTCCGTGAAAAGTCAACAGTTGGGGCCGGGAGAGATAGCAGTGGTGTTTGCCTTGCAAGCAGCTGATCCAGGACCAAAGGTAGTTGGTTCTAATTCCGGTGTCCCATATGGTCCCCCGTGCCTGCCAGGAGCTATTTCTGAGCAGACAACCAGGAGTAACCCCTGAGCACTGCCGGTGTGGCCCAAAAACAAAAACAAACAAAAAAAAAAGAAAGTCAACAGTCAAGGACATCATTGCAGAAAAACTCTCAGAGCTAAAGAGTGCATGCAACTCATGTACTACATGCCTAAAGAGTACGAGACAAGGGGCCCAGAGAGATAGCACAGCGGCGTTTGCCTTGCAAGCAGCCAATCCAGGACCAAAGGTGGTTGGTTCGAATCCGGGTGTCCCATATGGTCCCCCGTGCCTGCCAGGAGCTATTTCTGAGCAGACAGCCAGGAGGAACCCTTGAGCACCGCCGGGT
>PVKC010018319.1:0-19716 GCA_004027635.1 Crocidura indochinensis
GAAACTACAGAATATTCTTTGTAATTAAAAAAATGTTTTAAAAATGGTGACCTTGGGGCCCGGGAGATAGCATGGAGGTAAGGTGTTTGCCTTTCATGCAAAAGGTCATCGGTTCGAATCCCAGTGCCCCATACCCCATATGGTCCCCCGTGCCTGCCAGGAACAATTTCTGAGCATGGAGCCAGGAGTAACCCCTGAGCACTGCCGGGTGTGACCCAAAAAAAAACCAAAAAAAAAAAAATGGTGACCTGCACTAGGTAGGAAAATTGTTGAAAGGTATAAAAAATTATCTTGGAATTTGTGTTGGGTTGTGTTTTGCGGTTTATTTCTGGTATACATAATTTAGTGAAATAGTCCATAATATTATTTCTTAGTTTTGATGATCTTTGGCTCATTGCATTTTATAACAATGTATAAGGTCAATTTTAAAGAAATTTATAAAGTCTATGGCATCACGAGGTCAATGTAGCTTTAATGGGCAAACAAAAGTTTTCAGTCTGGTCTCTATTTTAGTGCATTTCTAGATTGCTAGAGATGAGGAAACCTTGTGGCTTTTTGCAGTCTTTGTTCGCCTGGATCAAAATTATTATCTGTAAAACAAAAGAAGGAACTCATTTAGCTTTTGAATGTAATGTACTCATTATATACTGCAATGTAGAGTTTGTAAATAAATTCTTAGTCACTCTGACTTCACATCATGATATTTATTAATACCTGAATGAACATGGCTTGTATTTCTGTAACCCAAAATTTCAAGAATTATCAAGACCATGGACATCGCTTTACATATAAAAAGTAATGCAACCATGGTTCAAGCTATCACTATTATGAGAAACCAGTGGTATATTTATCTGAGATCTTGTATTTTGAATGTTCTGTTTATAGATAGGTAAGACAACTTGCAATAATTTAGAAGTGGTGAGGTTCATTGAAATTATTTAATTATTGGGGAAATCTTCATTTTGGTTTTACCTTTGTAGAAACTTATAGAAATCTTTTTTTAAATTTTGAGTATTTCACATGGATTCAATACATTTGTTTTTAATATGAAAAATAACATTATCTTCATCCTTTTAATTTCTAAAGAAAAATTCTATATTATTTTATTTTGTAGAGAATGGACAGAATTATAAAACATTAAATAAATGAGCAATATTTCTTTTTTTTTTTTGGTGTTTTTTTTGGTGCTCAGGGGTTACTCCTGGCTCCATGCTCAGAAATTGCTCCTGGCAGGCACGGGGGACCATATGGGGCACCGGAATTCGAACCGATGACCTTTAGCATGAAAGGCAAACGCCTTACCTCCATGCTATCTCCTGGGCCCCATGAGCAATATTTCATTATGAATTTGCCTTTAGTCTTGCAATGCTCTGAAATAATTTGACTTGGTATTTTAATTGTCAACTATTACATTGTTCAAAGCCTTGGTTTTATTTTTGTCTCATACCTTTGGACACCAGGATTGAGAAATCTATTGATCTTGATACAGTGCAATGAGATAAAAGATATAAATTTCATGGTTTATATTCCAGAAAAACAATTCCTCCCAAATTAGTATTTCATTTAGATTCTCTTGAATAGAAGACAAATAGAAAAGCTTTCCTTTATGCACCAGTTAGCTATTGTTGCATAATATTTTTCCAAAGTCTGTTGGTCTAAAACAGTCAGATATATTTTGCTCTTGGTTAATACAACAGTTCTTGTCTTGGGCAAGCTTATTATGCATCTCTGTCCAGCTTAAGCTTTTTTAAAAGTAGGTTACTTTGCTTTCTAGGTAGATGATAGTCTGGTTCAAAATCACATTGGTTGGAGCAGTTGGGATCTTCATTTAGTTTTTCATCCTCTCATAGGCTACATGGGATTGTTCTAAATGGCAGTGACAAGGCTTATTGGATTCAGACTGAGCAGGCATATTGACATTGCCATTAAATTGCAACCCACAAAACTAGTTCAGACACACAAGGTAGGGAAACAGACTATTTTTGATAGGAGAAACTGTAGAGTGTGGATATAGGAAGGCCATTGCTTGGAGCCATATGTGTAATAATTAACTGCACCTATCTTATTTGTTTTTTGACTATACCTGGCAGTATGCACAGTTTAATACTGGCTCTGTAATCAAGGATCACTCCCAGAGGTTCTCAAAGGGATGCAGTACTGGGGATCAAACCCATGTGGCCTGTATACAAAACAAATGCCTTATCAGATGTGCTATTTCTCCAGGCCCCAATCCTTATCTTTATCCTCAACTTACACCCTTTATTGAGGGTAATTGAGGTACCCCTCAAGTAGAGACCTATTATGTATGTATGATGTATGTGAAAGCAGTTCTACCATTCCACTTCTTTTTATACATTGACTAAAATTTTAAGACATTCTGGAAGACTTTTTTTGGGAGGAAAGAGGATATTTTAATGAAAGCCAGAATAAAAGAACCTAACAAAAGCTTAACAGTTTTGGTTTTGGGGCCACAACCGGCAGTGCTCAGGGGTTACTCCTGGCTGTCTGCTCAGCAATAACTCCTGGCAGGCATGGGGGACCATATGGGACACCGGGATTCAAACCAACCACCTTTGGTCCTGGATCAGCTGTTTGCGAGGTAAAGGCCACTGTACTATCTCTCCGGGCCAGCAAAACAGTTTTAAGGAAACTGATACTCAAATTAAGCTTATAACCTTAATTTTCATTTGTAATGCTTACCAGTTTAAACAGAACTTTGTGGAACTAGTTTAGTTCACTGAAAACCGTATTCATTTTCTTCCCTTGCTTGAAACCCCCATGGTCTCACTGGATTGACAAATGTATTTTGGATTCACAGAGGCAGAAGCAAGCATAGTGAGAAAATGAGATAAATGTCTATGTGCAATGGTGGTGGGGGGGGAGTTAGACTGTAAAAAATGAAGGGAAGAAACTTTTATCAAATTCAGATCATAACCAAATTCTACTTTTGAAAAGGACAATTGGATCTGGCAAATAGTATGCTTGTGACTCAAGATCATTTGAGTGCCACTGCTGGGCTAGCACAAGTCCATACACACTAAACTGATAGATTTAATTCAGTTGCCACCATCTATCATGGTGCATCTAGAACCTCAAATTAATTATTGATCATGTCTAAGTTAGATTTCTTTTCAATACAGATAATTAATATAATAATGTCTTGTTCATTTACTTCTTAAGATCCTAAAAATTTGGGCTGGAGAGATGGTACCTTAGGTAAGGTGTGTATCAGGTAACCTTGCATGTGCTAGCCTGGATTGGATCTCTGGTCCCCAGGTGTGCTCAGTATATATCTGTGGTGAAATCACTCCTGCATTTCCAGGTACATGCCTGAGCACAGATCAGGAGTAAACCCCCTGAGGACAACCAGATGTGGTCCTATAACTCCTTTCCACAAAAAGGAAAAAACTTTTATTATTTAGAGATGCATCATCAATATAGTGACTACTGGCCACATAGAGATATTAATGACTGGATTGGCAAGAGTTTTTACACCAAAATAATTATATATAAGTACATATATTTTAATTTTGTAATTTAAATACCATGGTTATAAGTCTGTTCATAATACAGGTTTTTTTTTTACAGATAAAGTTGTTTATGATTGAGTTACACTCACACAATATATAACAACCTTTACCAGGGCACATTTTCTGCCACTGATGCCAATAGTTTCCCTCTCACCCTCCCTGATACCTTCTTCCCCAAAGTAACTATATTTTTAGATAATTTACATCTCAATTAAAATGTAAAACTTCGGTTTGGTATGAAATGTTCTAACAATGTCAGGACCAAACAGTCATATGAACATTGAGTGGAAATAAAAATTGATCAGATTTAAACACCAAACCCAAAGTCAACAACAACAGAATCGATACCAAATCTACAACAAGCTATACACAGAGGGGAACAGTTACACTAGCAGTCTGGTGGGGGGTCAAATGAGGGAAATATGGGATACATGCTGGGTACAGGGGTGGAGTGAAGACAACACTGGTGGTGGGAATGGCCCTGATTCATTGTCACTATGTACTCTAAATATTACTATGAAAGATTCGTAATTCACTTTGGTCACAATAAAAATTATTAATTTTTTTTATCGGAAGGGGTGGATTTGGTCACAATCAGGTGTGAAGGTTATTCTTAACTCTGTCCTCAGGAAAGTCCCCTCTCAGGGGACCAGTGGAGGTGCTGGCAATTAAAATAGGGTCAAATCCAAAGTGGTTTGCATGTGAGGTAAAGCATTTGTATTATCTCATTGTCCTAAGATCTACTTTTTCTTTAAGCTATAAAATTTCAGGGGGCTGAGTGATAGCACAGCAGGTAGGGTGTCTCCTTTGCACATAGCTGACTGGGATTAGATCCTCAGTATCTTATAATAGACCCCTGAGCACTGCCAGGAGTGATTTCTGAGTGCAGAGCCAAGAGTAATCCCTGAGCGCTGGTGGTGTGACCCCCAAACAAAATGCTACAAAATGTTAAAGAACCTAAATATAGACCCAATATTTCTAATAAATAATAAGCTTCTGAATGAAGATATGAAAATGTAAAGAATGCACTGTATTTTGAAGACTTTTATAAAATAAACATGTAATTATATTAATCATTTTAATTATTGATTACATGTTAAATGATAATATTTTGAATATCTGGCACAACTAAAAATATTATTTAATTACTTTCCTTATTTTATTTGACATTTTTATTTTTAGCTCATAAATATCTTTTTTCTTATAATAAATTTTAAATACATTAAAAAAACTTATGATTTACTGATTAATCTATTGGCTTGGGGCCAAACCTGGCAATGGCCTGGGACTTATTCTCGCTTGGTTCTTGGGAGGGTGGAGTTGTTCTCTGAGCCCACTAAGCCATCTTTATTGCTTCACATATTTTAATTTTGTTTAATGACTTTTAATAAAGAAAGACAATTTTTTTTTGGGGGGGGGAAGTGGGTCACAGCTGGCGGCAATCAGGGGTTACTCCTGGCTCTATGCTCAGAAATTACTTCTGGAAGGCTTGGGGGATCATATGGGATTTGAACCTGGATTTGAACTGGGAATTGAACCTGGATTTATCCAGGGTAGGCCACATGCAAAGCAAACACCTCACTGCTGTGCTATTTTTGCTCTGGTCCTAGGACATTTTTTTATTGAACAAAACTTACTGAGGCAAAGGTGAGGGGAGAGAATAGTATTCAAGAAAGATCCTGGGCTTCTCCAAAATGGAAAAAGCCACAAGCAAAGGAACAAGCAAGTGAGACATATTCAAAGGAGAACATGAACTCAAAGGAACTAATCTCATATTTTAAATTTTTTGTAGAGGCAACATTTTTTTTTTGGTGGGGGGAGGCACATCTGGCAGCACTCAAGGGTTACTACTGGCTCTGCACTCAGAAATCACTCCGCACCATCCTGACTTCAATGTGGGATATACAGATTCCAGGACCTTTAATGCAGAGGCGTGAGATCAACAACAGAGACTGTGAAAGGTACACTGTACGGGCACTGCAGACAATGACCGGGATAGGACAAACTGGTTTGCCTGGAGCCTAGAAATGGTATTCTGTCAGGAAACTTCAGGAGTAGGGTCTCCTTGTACTTAGGCCAAATTTTTTCCTTTCCATGACCCCCACACTTTGGTGGGCCCATGCAAAAGATAATTGCCACACTAACATTGTTTTTACAGTGCTCCTTTGACTCCAAACCTTAAAAAAAAGTTGATGATCACTATTACTAACAGGTCTAAATAGCACAAACCTGAAAACAACAACCCATGTTAATTTAAAAGAATTGTGTCCTTGTAGTGTCTTATAAATTATGCTCTGTATGCAGTACTGAATAGTTGCATCATGCTGATGTATTTAATTTTGTGTGTATCCTGTAATTATGCTATAATGTTTTCAGAGAACTTACTGTAAAGAACAAGATATACCTTTGATGTACTATACTAAGTATTGAATGTGTTTGAGTTTAGAAGGGTAATACTTCCTCATTAAAATAAAAAAAATCTTAAAAAAGAAAAGAAATCACTCCTGGCAGGCTCAGGGGACCATATGGGATGTCAGGAATCAAACCTGGGTCTGTTCTGGGTCAGCCATGTTCAAGACCCAACACCCTATCACTGTGCTACCATTCTGGTCCATGTAGAGGCAACTTTTAGTTATACTTTGCCCATCCTAATACTATGATGCTTGGGCCTTGGACTTTCCAGAGACTATAGGGATGGAACAGGTCATGCAATACCAGGGATCAAACTGATGGCCTGTTACATGTAGTATGGCTCAACTACATGCTAGTTATAAGAGTATAACTATTGGGCATATATGCAATGTTATAATTTATATTTTATTGGACAATTTTGGTCTCCAAAAGTTTCTAAGCTATGCTTTTAATCATCAATGTATAAGTAAGTCTTAGTATTTATATGAATGGAGATTATTATCTATTTTTTATGCATCATATGTTCAGGGACTGGCCTCATTATTGAACAAAAGTAGAAGCTTGGGGCCAGAGCTGTGACAGTTCAAGCAAGTGCCTTGCTCCCACTAGCCTAGGACTGACCACGGTTTGATCCTCCAGAGTCCCATATGGTCCCCCAAGCCAGGAGCAATTTCTGAGCTCATAGCCAGGAATAACCCCTGAGTGTGACCAGGTTTGGCCCAAAACAAACAAACAAACAAAAACCAAAAAAAAAAGAATCTTAATAAAATTCTTTGGATAAATATTTACTTAAATAAGTTACAAATTTATTAGGAAAAGGGAATTTAAGTGTAGAAATACATACTAATTATTGAGTCCTGGATGGTGATGGATGAAGGTGGATGGAGGGTGAGGTCTTTCTCTGCAAGCCCTGGCCAGGCACCTGCAACCCCTTCCTGCTGGCGGGTCTCAGGGTTCAGGTTAACAGCGAGGGAATGATCCACAGTAGGCATGAAGTTTCTGGAAACAAGGTTTCATTCCAAGCCATAGCCACCATGTGTGGCTTTTAATCTAACCTTTTAAGCAGGTTCTCTTCAGCTGCCCTGCCATTCAATCCTGTTTCTTAACCCTCCACGATGCCAACTCCTACAGCCCCTTCTTGATTCTCCCTATAATCTTCCTCTATACCCCTCCCAGAAGTGGGCTGGTCTTACCATTAGGTAAGATTAACATTTTGCCCTGGGAGGGGGTGACATGTTAGCAATATCATTATTGCACTATCAAATAAAAAGACATCTAGAATTTTGTTACAATATTTTATGACTTGAAAATGCAGTGCGAAGGAGAGATTTGACAGGGCATTGTAGCAAACCATGCTTTGATTCCATGTATTGACGTTGAGACTTTTCACTTGCTTGGGCTATTGGGGTTTTGGTACAATATCTTTGCACCATTCACACCAATGAAATGAAGACAAATAAATTCAAGATGACAAGCTCTAACTAATGTTTCTAGATTCTGATTAATATTGAAGCAATACTAGCCATTTCAGTATTGGCATGTAGGAACTGATCACTTTGTTTCTGTTTTTTTTTTTTAATTTTCAGTCCAACTCTGATTTGATTAGCATAATCTTCATGCTAGTAGGTTTTCTTAAACACACCTATTGGAGTGTTTTTGTTCATGTGGATACTCTGCACCTTGAAGTGAGAATTTGCCTCTTGGGAAGTAACATGCTTTCTTGGAGAATAAATTGTCACCTCATGCTTTCCATCTGTCCTCAATGAAATACATTTACTTTAAGTGAATACAATAAACTATAGTAGGAATAAGTGACAGATTTCTCTAGGCAAATGGCTCCACTTTTATTTCTTTTTTTTGGGGGGGGGGGTCACACCCGTCAGTGCTCAGGGGTTACTCCTGGCTACATGCTCAGAAATTGCTCCTGGCAGGCACGGGGGGACCATATGGGGCACCGGGATATGAACCGATGACCTTTTGCATGAAAGACAAATGCCTTACCTCCATGCTATCTCCCTCCACTTTTATTTCATGTCAAGTTTTGTAGTATTCTCTTGATCAATTTGATCAGGTTTCTGAGATCTTATAGCCCTGGGTACAAGGAAAAGTGTATCTAGGTAAAAAATGATATGTCATCAGTATGTGTCTGTTTTTCATGAAAGCTATATCAGTGTTATTTGTTTATTATATGTAAAATTTAACATTTGGATAACTATCATTTGTGTAATTAAAGGTGAGTAGTTTTTTCTGTTGAGAGTAATTTCTTGGGAAATGAAAGGCAACATGTCATTTTCCTCTGTTTCTTGCTGATGGAAGTTGTGAGGATTCCAATGTTTTCCCCTGAGAGATTATCTTCCGTTGGCTGCCATCCTAAATTTTGAGATGTTTATTCTAGAAGCAATTTAAACAAAAGAGAGGAAATGCCCTGGACTAGTGACTGCATGTGATCATAATGAAAGATGCTTGATATTGAATCAAAGGAGTGGAAAATGGTGTTGTGATTTCTGATTTGGACACTCACCTCTGGGGATAGGATCCTTTTGAAGAAACTTGGATAAAAGAAAAGCATGCTATGTAAAACATTGCTCATTTTCAGTAGATGTCTTTACCCTTCTTCTTTTTAGGGTATCATCACCCCGTGAATGAAGCAGTCTGATGTTATGAGCTAATGTAACCAAAAGTTTATTTCTACCCTGGACTGTTAGTCAGTGGATTAAGATTCTACAATGCTATTTTTTCTTTTCTTTTATATTATTTTATTTTTAATTTATATTGTGACCAATGTGAATTAGAAGTCTTAAACAATTATATTTAAGATACATATTGACAGTGAAGTAGGTCCATTCCCACTACCAGTAGTTGTCCTCCTCCACCCCTGTTCCCAGCATGCAACCCATACTGCCCCCTTTTGCATCCTGGACTGCTAGCTTAACAGGTCCCTTTTGTATGTAACTTATACATGAAGTATCTCGATTCTGTTGTAGTTGACTCTGGGTTTGGTGTTTAGGTCTGATCATTTTTTATTTCCACTCAATGTTCATTCTGCAATGTTATTTGAATTAAAAATAAAAGAAAATGCAAGAATGCCAGAATCAAAATAATTTCACTATGAAGAAGTTTATCACTGCAGTAAACAAATGGAAAAGAATTTTAACCAAGTGATAGAAAGTAATATCACATTTGAAGTGACGTAATAGAAAGTAGTATCACTTTTGAAGGGGGAAGGAATATCATGGATTCTGAGATGGTATATATATACACATATATATTATTTTTACTTTGGGGGAAATACCTGGAAGTACTCAAAGATCACACAATTTTATACTCAGGGATTATTTCTGATAGTGCTCTGGGGTCCATAGGGATGCCAGAGATCAAACCTAGGTAGTACTGTCTGCTCTCCTATATCTCTGGTCTTCTAAGATGGGGATATTTGGAGTAAATTGTGATTATATAAGACATGTCTTATTCGGAGGAAATATACACAGACTTTATAGTACTCGGAAATAAATGTATTTATATATACATATATATCAATGTGCATGTTTGTATACAAACAGCAATAGAGAGAGGTAAGTATTAAGCAAAAAAAAAAAAAACCAACAACATTAGAATTGATGAATCAGGGGGCTGGAGAGATAGCACAGAGGTAGGGTTTTTGCCTTGCAAGCATCCTCCATGCCTGCCAGTTTGATTTCTAAGCACAGATCCAGGAGTAACCCCTGAGTGCCACCAGGAGAACCCCCCCCCCAAAAAAAAAAGAAAAAAAAGAATTGATAAATCAGTGAAAAAGGTATTTTGGATATTCATTAATTTATTTTTAATATTCTTGCAACTTTATTCAAAATTTGAAATATCTTTAAAAAAGTTTGGAAAAAATACTTTTCCCCCTACTTACTCATAAGACATGAAAGTTTGTGTGAAATTGCTAAATGAGAGAACTTAGAATTCCAACAGTTTGAATATTGAGAGAAAAACGAAAGGCAATAAAAAGTACCTTTTCATAAATATTATTGGAAGCAGTTTTTGTTCTTTTACCATGACATACTATAAAAATTTTCTATGTGGATTTACATGTCTGTAGTGTCTGAGTCCCATACTCTACTGTGAAGCATTTAAGTGAAAGTTGGTTCTACATGCAAACTTTCTCACCTTTGAAGAAGTCACCAGTGATTCATGAGATTTCAAATTGACTTTTCTTGTAGAATTGAGACTGAGGCAATGCACCCAGGTATGCTGAGCTAAGAGCCTTAGAGGGAGTGAAGAGCTACTGTTAAGCAGCCCATTAGAATGGGATAGAATGAAGCTGTTGTTGAACCAGTCTGGAGGAAAAGCTCAGTGGGATCTCCCTTAACAAACACCTGCAATCTGGTAATACAACAACACACAGTTAACTCTTTTTTTTTTATTTGCAGCCTTTTGCAGTGCTCTAGGAAGTACCCTGTGGGTTTACATAGGAAGGAAAATTCAACCTTTTATTACTTAATCACATCACTCAATGCTAGAGGTTTTCATTATCTCATAAAATGTTTTCCTGGGGGAGAGAAAGGTGGTTTGGGAGAAATTTTATTGACTTGCCTTGTTTCCAATTTTGTGAGCTTTTAGAAAAAAACATTATTCCTTTTAAAAAAAGAATGAAAACAAAACAAAATAAAAAGACTCTCCCATCCTTTTGGGGTTCATTTTACAAAGTAATTTATTTTAATATTGATAGTTTATAATTTAAGAATTATCTCTCTTAAGTGTAAATTAATTGAGGCCTATCAGTAATCAATGTGTACTTGATTACATAGTAATTACTTCAGATCAAAAATATAGCTGAGAATGGTCTCTGTTTGAATCTAGTACATTTTTAAAGCTATTTGCCTTCAAAAAAAGAATGAATCTTAAGACTAAAGTGTCTAGTGTTCAAAGTGCTGTGCAGAATTTCAACCCCATGATCTCTTATCAACTCTGAAAGGTGACACCTTTGTTGTCTTTGCCTTACAGTAGCAGCCAAGAAAGTTTCCATTTTTTATTTCAATGAATGACATTGTGGTTGTACGTTAACATGATATGTGTTGTTTTATGGGGGGCTCACCATTGAAGTTGGGGATTACCAAATCTCATTTGGTAATTCATTTGTAATTCATTATATATTTATTTAGTACCCAGAAAAGAAGTCAAAGAACCAAAGAAAATTAATTAATAAAACACCATGAGAATAGAATAACCTATATACAAACCCAAGCACGTTCTAGCAGGGGATTCATTTTCTCCTTACATGATGTGGCAAAATGATATAGACCTAAGGTTTCTGACTTAGCTATCTTAAAAAAAATTCCATGTCTTAGAACACAAGCCATGGGATTTTTAAGGCCTATTTATGGTAGGGTCAAATGCTGTTAGATATCCAGCAGTTAGGGCTGAAAATTAAGACTTCTTCCTAAACAGAAAGATTGCTGATGTGTCTCTGAGATGTGTCTACCTGGAAGAAGGAAAAGTGGAAATTCTTATTTTAATGCAGGGTAAATTGGGTAATTTATGCAGCTTTTCAGGAGGGGCTGTCTTCCTAATAGTCTTCTCGCTTATATTCTGACATTCTGTGGGAAAAGGAACAAAACTGTCTTAGGGAATTGGTCTTATTGTGCTGTCAGGCATTTTTTGTAACATACTGTTATGTTTTATTTTAGTCATTTTGTTTTAAAGTTACATGCAGCAGTAATCTGGGGTTACACTTGACTGTGCTTAGAGAACAGCCTTGGTGGGACTTGGGAGACCACACTGGGGGACTGAGTAGGAGTAAAGTCTGGCTGGCCACAAGCAAAGCATGCTTCTTACTAGTTGTAGCAGTTCTCAAACCCGTTTTTATTTTTAATGAGATAACTAACTTCCTTTTGTTTCTAGGGATCTGTGGATGCTGAAATCTTTCTATTGTGGAGGAGGGAATTCCATGCTAGCTTCTTTGTAGCCCTTAGCAGGATCCATTTCTTCTCAGTCACTGTTCACAGCAGTCACAGAAAAGGAGCTAATTTTTCCTCTTTCGCTTTCGAATTCTGGCAAGTGGACAGTTTTCCCTTGGGATCAAAAGCATTAAGACTGACCCTGTGTTTCCTCAGAGTGGCAGATTGACTTTAGTTAAGGAATCCAGGGAAACTCCCTTGTGCAAAATTGGTACCCCTAACTCTTCTCCCCAATTAAAATGTCCACTCTGTGGTTGCATGTGGTACTTTTTTTCTTCTTTTTTTCCGTACCAGTTCTTGTAATTGCACTAAGCTCTGAGTTTATTTTAAATTGTGTCCAGCCATTTACCTTATTAAGGAAAAGGCAGATATTTGTCCCATTCTGTTAGGTGGTGATTGGTTGTAAATGTTCTTGTAAATCTATTCTTTCTATTAAACTCACTTGTATAAAGGAGAATTATTTGGAATTTATCAGAATTGCCTGAACACAGGGTAGAGTACTCACTGCTCCAGTCTCTGCTGATTGACTTATTAGAAAACCCCCGAGCCTGTAAGGACCTCAGGAAGTTATGCTCATGTGTTCCCCGGGCTTTGGGTGAATCGGTCACTGGAAATCTTCATGCATGTTACCGACTCTTCCTACTTCTGCCTCCCCTGGGAGCTGGATTACAAGACGGCTCTTTGTAACTTAATACGATATGTATCAATTTATACAGTAAGAATTTATCCTAAAAGCTAGGCTGACATCTTTCTGGACTGACTTAAAGCCAATTTCGAGTTGTTTTCTCCTTGGAGATAGAGAACTTTGATCTAATAGCACTCCATATATTACTCAGCTACCCTGAGGGCCTTTCTCAATTCTTTAACCATTCTTCTTCCCTACTGTTTTCCAAATCTGTAATCACTTCACGTTTTGTCATCTCTAAGTAACAAACAAATTCTCTAGCTATCTGTGACTTTTATTTTTTCATATGCAAAATGTTATGCCTCTTCTGTTGTATTTCTTTTTTTTTTCTTTTTGGTTTTTGGGTCACACCTGGAGGCGCTCTGGAGTTTCATCTGGCTCTGCGCTTAGAATGGGATGCTGGAATGTGAACCCAGGTTCGTCCTGTGTTGTCTACGTGTGAGGCAAACACTTTACCATTGTGCTATCTCTCTGGACTCCTCTATTGTTATTATTTTTAACCCATGTTCTCTCTTTGACCATGCCAAATTTTCCTGTGGTATCCCTGGCCTGATAATGAGATGCTAGAAATACATCTTGAGAAAACAAAAAAGATTAAAGCATATGACATTCTAGACCATAAATTTTACTAAAAGTAAATATAGCTAAAATAGATATCTGCATTAATAACATTCTTTCAAAAGTTATATTCCTTGTTACCTTTACCTTTTAAAAACATGTTTAAATCATTATACCATGGTTCGAGGCCAGAGAGATAGCACAGCTGTGGTGCATTTGTCTTGCATGCGGCTGACCAAGGAGGGTCCAAGTTCGGGACCTGGTTTGATTCCAACATCCCATATAGTCCCCCAGTCTACCAGGGGTGATTTTGGAGTACAGAGTCAACAGTAATCTCTGAGCGCCACAAGCTGTAGCCCAAAGAACAATCAATCAATAAAGTAAAAAAATATATACCATAGTTCACAAAGTTGTGTCTATAGAATTGTATGTTTTATGCATACAGTGTTCCAATACCAATCAACTCTAGTGTCCTCCTTCCTCCACCAATGTTCCTAGGTGCCCTCCCACCCTCTACACAACCCTCCTTATTGGAGAATATTTTGAAATTTTAAGGCCATTTCTTTTTTTTTATGTTCTTAGGAGAAAATAATTCATGATATTGACTTTTTATATTAATTAAAATATTTTTGAAGATATAATGAGCAATTTTGTTGATTTCCCAATGATTGGCATTACCTAAAAACTCTGATATTCCCCAAGATAACACTGAAGAAATTCCTCCCAGAATGCCATGTACCAGCTAGGATGGATGTGACTTCTGTATTTCCTGTATCTTATCAGTGGCAAATATATGGAAATAGGATTATACTATTAAGGAGAATTAAAAAAATTAATTTACATTATTTTTTCTGTATAGCATTGTTTACCCTTTATTTTCTCCCATCCCAGTTGTGAATTATATTTTAAAAATATGTTGCTTTTGCTCTTTCCTGCTTCTTTTCTACCGAGCAGACCCCGAACAAGAAACCTCCAGGTCCCTGCACTCGGTAAGATGGCCCTACCTGACCCACGTGGGGCCAATCGAGCCGGGCTATTGGGCACCCAGAGACTTTAAAAAGAATGCCAGCCAGTCGCTCAACCTCTTTTCTGCTTCTTCTCTACTGAGCCGGCTCCGAATAACAAGGAACCTCTCCAGGTCCCCCACCGAAAAAGCGCGGCGAATCAGCAAGGGGACTTCTGAGAATTCTGTTTATGGGTGATTGTCCTTCCACTGTAACTTTACCTTGTCCTCTTTCTTTACATCTTTGTTCTCATAATTAAAAATTTTAAAAAATATGTTGCTTTTATTATGAATATCAGAGTTCTGACCATGACTGGAGAACAGGCTGAGTTTTTAGTGTTCAATGAACAGAATGTATACAAATAAAGATCCAACTCTGCCACTTCAAATAGTGTTTCCCTAATATTATACTTATATTTTTCAACTTCTGAGAGAAATAATATATAATGTTAGCTTAAAAGTGAATGGTTTAGAAGTGGTGTAAGATCATCCCTTTGGGGCTTTGGATGTATTCTAGTCCAGGTTTGATCCCAGCACCATATGATCTCCTGAAAATTACCAGGCTTAGATGGCACTGTGGGGCCCAAGGACCAGCACATCCTCTGTCCCTGAACTGAACTGCCAACATAGTTGGCTAAGTATCTCTGGGAGTGAATCCATAGCCCCCTGAGCACCACTTGGGATTCCCTACCCCCACACAAGATCATATTTCTAAATCATATTTTGGTAAAAATTTATTCTATTTGCAACCCTCCCCCAAGTTTAAATTAATTGATATTTTAGTTTTTGTCATTTTAGTGATGAATCTCTTCCCTTTAGCACATGCTGGCAACAATGTATTCCCACTGTCCTTGTAAAATGCAGAACCATCTTGTTCAGTAAGAAGAAAATAAAGTTTCTGATAGCCAATGAACCTATGTTGTTTGAGATTTTCTGGTACAGGTTCTCTTTTGACCTTTTGAATGTGCTCTTGAATGAAACAATTGTCATTGTCAAGTAACTTATCCTTGTTTTGGATGACCCTTGCTGTTTTCCTGGAAATGGCCTACACTTTTGCTCTCCATCTCCATCACACAGAAGCTTGCATCTAGGCATAGAATAAGAGGATTTCCATTTAAAAAGCCTTTAAATTTATACTTCTCTCTTCCAAAAAATTAAAACTCTGACTTTCGATGGCAAAGCATCTACAACTCATACCTTTCTCTTCTTTTTTCATTATATTCTTTGACCTTTTAAAGGACAATCTTGGCTATGGTAATACTTTTTAGAGTGCTGTGAGTATAGTCTGAGCACCTTCAAAGTACATTTGTAGGATACAGTCTGGAGATTGGGAGAGCACATATTTATTTATTCTAGCACCTGTTGGATGTTTATTGAATGTGAGCTACTGCAGTCAATGGAGACTGAATGTGTATCTGGCACCTTCAGAATTCTGGCAAAATAGAACAAGATTAAGCAATGGTGTTCTGAATTTGATGCTGTACCAAAGTTATTGGAACATGATACTTGGGACCTGCTTGGTGGATACCTTTGGCAATTTAAAAAAAAGCAAGAAATGGTATGTCCCACCATTAAAAATGATGATCATCCAACAGTGGGAGACTCTATCAAGTCTCTTAAAGACAGAAAGCAGAAGCAGAAAATAAATGACGCACTTTTTTTTAAACCCATTTGACTAGATTTCTCAGGAGAGGCAAACAAATCCATTGGAGAAGACAGTTGACCTTTGCTGAAATGGGTGAAAAATAGATAAGGCAAAGCATTCTTTTTTTTTTTAAATTTTGTTTCACATATTATGCCAAAAAAGAAAAAAAATTTGCCTATATGGGGCAAACTTTAACCTTTTATATTCAATTTAAACATTACAAAGCATTAAGGCATGCACAGTTTTTATATTTCAAATGAGAAAATTGAACTCTTAGAGCATGAATTCCTCACCTAAACTCAGAGAGTTGGTAAAAAAAAAAAAAAAAGATATGAGTCCATAGGCTGTGAACTTTTTTATTAAAAAATGGTACTCTTTGGAGTCATGTTATACTATAACCTGGAAAAAAAGTACAAGCACTGCCATTATTTCTTAATAATTTTCTAGAAAATCTGGATGGTTTTATTTGCTTATTTATAGGTACCAAGTGATAAGATAAAGGGTCATGCGGTTGCAGTTTGTGAACCTCCACATTTCCTGGGAATTAGCTGAGAATTTGAAACTCTTCTGTGTATAAGATAAGCTTTTATAGGTGCTTTTGCTTTTCCCAAAACCTCATACTCTTCAGGGACTATGGAGTCTCCTGGATATCACAGGGGCGAGGATATAAAATCAAAACCTTGTAGACATGGGGCCACAACATGATGGAGGAAACAACAGGAAGAAAACAAACAGGTTGCCAGGGTCACAGTTGGAAAAAGATTGAGAAACTCAGCTCTAGAATTAGCAAAGCAGAGCCTCGGTCAGGTCCTGGGAGAGTGGGAAAAAATTTCCTCTTAAACTGATTGAATGAAGGCCCCAGTAAAATGACATTTTAGAGAAGAGGCTCGATCAAAGCCAGTGAAAATGAGGATAATTCCTTAAATGTATCTTTATGTAAATAGGGCAAATGCAATCTGATTTAAAAATAACCCAGTTGAGTAAGTGAAACAATTGAAGATAGGCATCTAATTCAAATCGAATTTAGCAACTGTAACAATATTATCTGATGAAGGAGATTTTCATGTCACATGCTCAAAGCTGGCTTTAAGTCCTTAAGAGGGATCAAAATAATCAAAGTGCTTTCTTTATTCTTCATTGTCTTATGAAAGAATAATAAATGGTTGAAACATTTATGTTTCTCAAAAACCACAGTTGGGAAGTGCAAAGAAAGTGTGTCTCTGAGCAGAAAATTGGGAGGGATGAGACTGTTAGAGTATCTCTCTGTAGAACATAAAACACTTTCTGCTTCTGATCCTGAGTCAAGGCTGACAGAAGCTCCTTGGAGCATTTTATAGTGAAGATAATCTGAACTGGAAAGGGCATTTCCTAACTGGATTGATTAGTTAATTGCTAGAGTGATTTTTGTAAAGGCCTGTTTCTAGGCTCTTTGAAAATTCTGATCCAATCAATCTGAATTAGAATCTAGAAAAATGAATCATTGTACAAGTCTTTATTTATTTTTTTTACATTATCCTCCTTTTTACAAATCTTTCACAGTTATATTTAAAGTACATAGTGAGAGTGAATTTAACAAATATCTCTTAATGGGGATTTTATGATAAACCAGAACAAGGAGCCATAAACAAGTACAGTCCCTTGTGGATGTGAAGACTGAGACCTAGGAGGGTACTTACTGTATTTATTTACCTACAATGAGAAAAGTTTCTTTTATTCTTAGTCTTTAGAGTTGACTTTAGAGCCTGTGATTTTTAACATTTTGATAATATAGGCATAATTTTAGATAAGAGGGAGTGTATGTGTAGAAATATTACAATGGGGGCTCTATCAACAAAATATTGGGCTATTACTTTTACTTATTACTATTATTTAATTTTTGGAGGGAACACACCTGTGGTACTCAAGGGGTACTCCTGCCTCTATGCTTAGAAATTACTCTGGCAGGCTCATAATATGGAACCATATGGGTGGCTGTGTGCAAAGCAAATGCCCTATCTTCTGTGCTATCCTAAAATTATTATTTCCTAAAATTACTATTAATTTGAATCAGTTAGATAAGGAAAAATATTGTAGCACGTACACAAAAAGAAAGTAAGATACACATTTAAAAAGATATTTTAAAGGGGTGAAAGAGATAACACAGCAGTAGGGCATTTGCCTTGCATGCGGCTGACCCGGGACAGATCCTGTTTTGATCCCTGGCATGCATAAGGTCAGTAGAACCTGTCAGGGGTGATTTCTGAGTACAGAGCCAGGAGTAATCCTTGAGCACCACCAGGCATGGCCCAAAGACCAAAAAAAAAAAGATATTTTAAAAAGAAAAATTAAGTATATATTGTCTAAAGCATATAATCATGTAAAAAAAAGTCATGATTTACATTCAAAAATATAACTAGGGAGAGAATAGGCACTTTGCTTCCTTAATTCCTTTTTTCCCATTTGAACAACTTGAAACCACAAAATATGAACATTGCTAAATACCTAAATCAATGCCTAACACAATGAAAAAAATAATTGAGTATTTAAAAAAACAGTTCTGTGCTCACTTTGGCAGCACATATACTAAAATTAGATTATCATGGCCCCTGCGCAAGGATGACACGCAAATTCGTGAAGCACTCCATATTTAAAAAACAAAAAAACAAACAAAAAACTCAGTTCTATGGGCACAGAGCAATAACGTAGTGGGTAGTGCAATTGCCTTGCAAGTTGCCAACCCAGGTTTCATCCCTGCATCTCATATGATCCCTGAGTCTGCCAGGAGTAATCCCCGTGCACAGTGGTGTGTGGCCCAAAGAACTTAAACAAACATTTCTATGTATAGTAAAGTCCTAACTACATATCACGTATGAGGAAAGAGGTATGCAAACACCATCTTATTTTTTGGTGCAGATGACACTTAGCAGTGCTCAGGGATACTCCTGGCTTTGTGCTTAGGAATTACTCTTGGCCATGTGTGGGGACCACTTGGGATGGTGAAGATAGAGCCCAGGTCAGCCACATGCAAAGCAATTGCCCTACCAACTATTCTATCATTCTGGGCCCGGCCATCTGATTTTTTAGAGGTGTAGAGAAAGCATCATTTCCAGACTAGAATAAAATTGAAAGGAGTTCAGAGTGAAATGGGACATTTGCCATGATTTTCAGAATATACACAAACTAGATGATAAAAGAATTGTATTGGGACAATTTTTGGCAGAAGAAAGGAATGTCACTATCTTTGTTTGAGAAGATGATAAATAAAGAAGGAAGATGGGCTTTGGGAAAATATAGTCTCCTCAGAGCAGAAAACAATGGGAATCTAGGTTGGAAAGATAAGCTTTTTAGGGAGTGAATTGGATGCTATTGGTTGTCTTGACATTTGAGTTAAGTGCCTTCACTTAATTTTACTCAGTCTGCATTGAGGAGCCTCTGAAGACTTTTGAAAAGAGAAGCAACATGCTGTGAAAGTGTTATTCTAGGGCAACTCTATAGTAAGTGAGAAGTCCAAAATTCCTCTTCTAAGAAGAGGGACATTTGGAAGAAGCACTGATAAAAGAAGATGGAGCAGATGAGTTCATCTTTCCCTTGGTTGGGTATCTAAGTTAGCAACTCTATTTAAAAAAACAAAACAAAGTGCTTGCCTTGCCTTGTGCTAACCTAGGACGGACCGCGGTTCGATCCCCCGGTTCCCCATATGGTCTCCCGAGCCTGCCAGGAGCAACTTCTGAGCGAATAGCCAGGAGTAACCCCTGAGCCTCACCGAGTGTGGCCCCCCCCAAAAAAATCTCAAAACAACCCTGGTGCCTGAAAAAAAGATGAGTAGCTAAAGAATATGTGGTACATCTACACAATATAATACTATGCAGCTATTAGGAAAAATGAAGTCATGAAATTTGCTTATTCATGAATGGACATGGAACTATTATGCTGAGTTAAATGAGCTTGAGGGATATAGAATA